>PITA01027418.1:0-20956 GCA_004023965.1 Spilogale gracilis | reverse complement strand
TCTTATGGTTTTTGGTGCTATAGTAAATGGAATCGATTCTCTGATTTCCCTTTCTATTTTTTCGTTGTTGGTGTATAAGAATGCAACTGATTTCTGCGCGTTGATTTTGTATCCTGCCACATTACCAAATTGTTGTATGAGATCCAGTAGTTTGGGGGTAGAGTCTTTTGGGTTTTCCACATATAGTATCATGTCATATGATGTGCTTTTTAAGAATGTGTATATTATATATCTATATTATTTCTGCCCAACAAAGTTGAGAAAAAATATGTCAGAGTCAAGAAATCTGAAGCATATTACAACATGCTAAAATTGTATTGTATATTAATGAAAGCATTATTTGGAATGTATTTACATATAAATAAACAAAACATTAAAGGTCACACAAATAGACTATTGAAAAATAATTAGCCAATATCGCATCTAAACAAATGAAGTTAATAGATAACAACCAGATGATAATCTGGGTCATCTAGTCATAGCCCATATTTTTTCTGCTTTTCCTGAATATAATTCTTCACAAATTAATTTGAATAATACGGTCTTAGTGCTTCTCTTGAAAGAAAGCATTACATTTTCAACAGATTTTACTTTAAGAAAAATGTACAGGTTGAACAGCCAATCTCATTTTATTCCTTTTCTCTTCTTAATTATTCTCACTCCAGTTTAACTTACAGAGTGGGGTCCACAAAGAAATGTGTATTACAAATTACATAAAGATTGACTGATTTCAGTTTCAAGTGCTTTGGGTATATGTCTTCAAAGAGTGATGTATATGTTTAATGAAGACAGACAATAGATGACATATCCATTGTGAGGCAGCAAAAAAGTAAATGTTGGATACTTCTCAAATTGAGAAGAAAAAAATAAAAATTCAAATAAGGTCAAACAATTTTTTCATGAGAGATGTAGACCAAAAAAGTCAGCTTGCTTTCACTTTTTGGAAAAACAGTCTAAAGACTGGGTTATAAGAGCCTTGTGCTGTATGCAGTATGTAATAGTAGATCATATCTCTTTTTGTTTCCTCTGCCATTGTCACTGTTCAGAACAGTTTGTTTATGGGAGGCCTCATTAATGGTTCTTTACAGCTGACCCCTGCTGTAGAGGGTATTACCACTCCACAGGTTTCTATCACACAATTTTCTGGGTATGTCAAAAGCATATGTCAGAGCAGAAAGGGCAGAGATAAACCTCGGGGATTCTAAAGACTGACACCTGGCTGGAATTCAATTTGTCAGGAAGTGTAAAGCTGTGTTGCGATGCACCAAGAAGCCGGGGTTATCTTAAAATGACTCATTTGCTGGAGTTTAAAATTAACTCTAAAGACCCTCTGTGACATTCAAACTCTGTACAAACATAATGCTGAAATATTTAAACCCAGTGCAAATTATGTTTTGATTCAAGACAATGAATATGCTTAATTAAACTGGCACTGAAAATGTAAATATTTTAGCTAGTATCGCATTAACGCTAAAGCCCTGGGAATTAAATTGTACATTTCTAATCTTTCATAATGATGAAATTCAAAATGTTATTGTTGTGTTTATAAAGGAGTCCATTGTTAGACAGCATATTCATTACGAGACAATGGTTACACATCTAATTCCACAACAGGGAAGGGATTCAATGGTTCAATATTGCATACTACAACAATAAGAGATTTTACCAAAAAATCGATATGATGTAATACTGAATTCTAAAATCTGGAGTTATAGAAAGAAAGAAGATATCACAACCAACTGATATTTATAATAATAATTATATTCTATCTTAGTGGACTCTGTAAGCAAATTTTTTCGATAATAAAGTAAATTGACATTCCAATTAACTAAACTAAAAACAGTAGCCTTTTCAGGAGAAAAATGTTATTCTTTATCTAAGAACTAACAAAAAACAGCAACAACAACAACAAAAAAACCCAAAAAACTATTCAAAATATCACCTTGATTCTCTAATGTGTATAAATGTGGTTTTTATCAAGGGAATAATCCCCTATCATTTTATGTAAAGCTATTTTATCTTTTTGATGATCTAATGTTCACTTCACATTGTTGAACAATTTGGTATAAAGACAAAAATGATAACTGGAGATCTATTATCCCCATGTTAGAAAACCAGTGCTATCAAAATTATGAAAAAATCAGAAATTCAAAGTTTGGCTGTCTTTTGTTGAATTTTCAATGTAGTTTTAAATGCTGATAGGATCTGTTGATATTTTTAAATTTGTAATTGAAATGGCTACTTTGAAAGTGAGAATGTGCATCTGCACCATTAAAATTCATTGTCTCATTTTATATGATTAGTTTGCCATTCTCCTATAGCTGCCCACATTGAAAAAACAGAATCTCAAGGGTATGTCTATTCTCCCTTTCATTTACATGTACTGTCTTTAATCGCAAGTGGAGAAAAGAATCCAATGGGTTTTTAAGGGACATAATTTGTGTATACCACAAATAATAATACCCTCATGGTCATCTAATATGATCCCCAATGATCCTTGCCTCCTTTCTACCATGCCCTTGTATAATCCCCTTCCCTTGAGTGCAAACTAAACCTGGTGACGTGAAAAGAATGAAGGAAAAGAGAAGGGACAGCATCTTCAGGATTAGATTACAAAATAAGGGTGACTTCAGTCTTGCTCTTTTGCTCATTCACTCTGAGGGAATTCAGCTACTATGTTTTCATCTATGTTAAAGAGAGGCCTTCATGACAAGGAACTAATGCAGACCAACAAATAGTAAGAAACTGAATTCTATATCCACATGCTTGAGCCTAGAAGAAGGTTGTCTCCCAGTTGTATCTTCAGATGAAACCATGGCTATACCATGGCTGCAGCCTTCTGGGACACCTCAAAGCAGAGGACCCAGGTAAGTCACATCCAGATTCCTTAGAGAAATTGTGAATAATGAATGCTCAGTTTTTTAAGCCACTAAGTTTTGGGGTTCTTTCTCATGTAACAATAGGTAACTAATAAATCTCGTCCACCCTCACACCTCATACAGAACCTCTCAATCAATGAACAAAATTTAATGAGTCAACAATGAGTGTTCACAGCAAATTTTGGGCTTAGTTCCTGACATTGAGTTAACTATCTGAGATCTGGTATTCATTCTTCGGTGATTATTGGTAACAGTTTGTGGGCAGTTGATGCTATAGATAACCACAAATCATCCTGACATTTTATGTTTTATTCTAATTGTACAAACAATTTAACATAGAATTATCAACACTAGAAGAAGTATTACAAAACTTAATTTTATTTTTCAGTTTCTACCATTCAAGAGGTTTTGACCCAAGCCTTAGTGTTTGTGGAAATTAGTCCTAGGTATAAAAAATTCTGAAAATAAGAACTGGATTTCTTTCCCTGTCAGTTGTTACCACACAAACCACCCTCAGAGCCTGCCAGTCATATGCATGCAAATATAGGTATAGATTAAAAACCTGAACTACAATAGCTGCCAAGTATTTATTGAACATTTCAAGTAAACAGGCTATCTACCGACTGACAAAAAGTTAAGTATAGGGTAGTAGCATCATTTCAAATAACTATGAAAAGGATTTTGCGGGATGCCTGGGTGGCTCAGTTGGTTGAGCCACTGCCTTCGGCTCAGGTCATGATCCCGGAGACCCGGGATCGAGTCCCACATCGGGCTCCCTGCTCGGTGGGAAGCCTGCTTCTCCCTCTCTCACTCCCCCTGCTTGTGTTCCCTCTCTCGCTGTGTTTCTCGCTGTCAAATAAATAAAATCTTGAAAAAAAAAAAAAAAGAAAAGGATTTTGCAGAACTCAAAATTCACACCAAATCACTTAAGAAATGAGGTCTGAGAAGAGGAAGATGGAGGACTGGTGTAGCAATAAATTCCATTACTTTAAAACCAAGTGTCTAAATTATAGGGAGGGTGGCACACACACACACACACACACACACACACACACACACACTCAATTCCTGGTACGAAATCAATAAGAGAGTGTCGGTCCTGATCCTGATCAGTTTCTACACCATCCAGCCAATCCTTTGTTTCTATAGCAAATCAAGGTAAACTGAAGTGGTCTTGGGGCCCAAGTGTTTTCACTTCTCTGTGATCAGCATAATCACCAATACAAGTCACCTTATGCATTCTCAAATTTGTGAGGATGTCACTGGAAATCTGCAGATTATATTAGACAGTTTGGTTTTAAAATTGAAATAAAAAACAAACCAAAAACACAGAATTTGTAAAAGATTTTACTAAAAGGGAATGACAGTCTAAAACTCATATGTGGTTTCTGACAGAATCATTACATTTTTCTTATTGCAACCAGTTTCATTTTATAACATGCAACAAAACTTACTCTATCAACATGACACATCATCTCATTAAAAACTTAGAGCTAGAAACAAGATGGCTGTATTTTATCATTCTATTTATAATAGTTTCTTTGCAACTAATAGTGGGAAAAATATATAAGGCTGGAAGTAAATTTTATAGTAACTGACAATATAAAGTTATTATATATATTAATGGATTACTCAATAGCAACATGAAACATAAAAATGAAAAACTCTGTAGGAATACATAAAAGTTGTTAACAGAGTAGATTCTAAGAGTTCTCTTATGAGGAGAAAAAATTTATTTTCCCTTTTCCCTTTTTCTTTTGTTTGTGGGTTTTTTTTTTTTTTTGTAACTATAAGAGATGATGGATTCTAACTAACTCATTATGGTAACCATTTCACAATGTATGTAAGTCAAAATCATTATGCTGTACACCTTAAACTTATACAGTGCTGTATACCAATTATACCTCAATAAAACTGGGGTGGGAGGAGATCAGAGACCACGGTATGACTAGAACTGCTTATATTAGAAACAAAGAATAGTGTCACATCAACAATCCATACGGCTTTTTACCTTATGTTATTTACATTCAAGAAAATATTTTCAGTGTAAAATAAATACAAATCAAGTTAAATAAAGGAAATAATAAATATTAAGACAAAATTTTTAAAAAATGAAAAGAGGAAACAATAGAAAAATCAATAAACCCAGAAGCAGGTTCTCAAGAAAAAAAAAAAGAAAAGAAAAGAAAAAGAAAAAGAAAAGGAATATAGACACAGATAAAAAGAGAAAAGACTAAAATTACCACTATTCAGAATAAAACCAGGAACATCTATCACAGACCCTGCCAAAGTCAAAAGGATAATGAGGCATTATTCTGAGAAACTTTATGTTCATAAATTATACAATTTAGATGAAATGGCCCCAGGATAACACAATTCTAAAACTCAGGCAGATAAAATAGATAATCTGAATAGTACTAAAACCGCTAAATAAATTGAATTTTTAATTAAAAAGCTCCCAGAAAAGAAATTCTTATGCCCAGATGATTTCACTGGAGAATTCTGTCAAATAAAATTTTATGCAAAGTCCTTTAGGAAACAGAAGACAAGGGAATACTTACTCTATGAGTCCCCTCTTACTGTGATACCCAAAGTAGATAGAACACAAAAAAAGAAAATTATAGACTAATATCTCTCATTGAACTTAGATGTAAAAATTCTCAATTAAAAATTAGAATCTAGCAATGTGTGAAAAGAATTATATACCATGACCAAATGGAATTTATTTCAAGAATGCAAGGTTAGTTCAACATTAAAAAATAATTTGCTGTAATCTACCATACCAATTGGTTTAAAACGAATATTAAACAATCATGTCAACTAATCCAGGAAAAAAAAAAAAAAACAACAGTTGACAAAACTTAAAACTCATTAATATTAAAAACTTACAAAAAGCAAGGAGTTGACAGGAACTTCTGTGTATGGGCTAAATTGTGTCTCTTCTCCCACTGTACAAATTTGTATGTTGATGTCCTAGCCCCCAGTAACTTAGAATGTGACTATTTGGAATAGGATCTTTGAAGAATAACTAAGGTTTAATCAGGTCATTGGAATGGGTCGTAATCCAATATGGCTGGTGTCCTTACAAGAAGGGGAGAGTAGGATACAAACAATGCAGAGGAAAAACCAGGTGAGCACAGAAAGAGAAAATGGCTGTCTCCAAGTCAAGGACAGAGGCCTGAGAGAAAGCAACTCTATCACAACCTTGATCTTGGACTTCTAGTCTCCAGAATTGTAAGGAAATAATTTCTGTTGTTTAAAACACCCAGTTCTTGGTACTTTGTTATGGCAGTCAGAAAACAAGTATACTTCCTCCACTTGATTAAAGAGCATCGACAAAAAATCTACATCTAATATCACACTTAATGGTGAAAGACTGAATACTTCCCCACGATATTCAGGAACAAAGCAAGAATATTCACTTTGACCATTTTTATTCAGTATATTGCTGAAAGTTCTAGCTAGTACCTTAAGTCAAGAAAAGGAAATAAAAAGCACACTGATTAGTAAGGAAGAAACAAAACCATCCATATTTCATGAAAAACTCTTAGAATTTAGCAGTGAGTTCAGAAAAGTTGTAGAATATAATATCAATATATAAGAGTGAATCAATTTCTATATACTAAAAATAAACATGTGCAAACTAAAAAAATAAAAACACAAAGCCATTTATAGTTGCTTTAAAGAAAATGAAATGCTTAGGTATAAATCTAACAAAATAACTCCAGGATTTATATCTTAAAAATGACAAAATTCTGATGAAAGACATCAAAGAAGACCTAAGTAAATATAGAGACAAACCATATTTGTGGCTTGAAGACTTAACATAATAAAGATATCAATGCTTTCCAAATAAACCTATCAGTTTAATGCAATTCCTATCAAAATCCCAGCAAGTATTTTTATAGCCTAGGCAAGCTTATCTAAAAAATTTATGTAGGAAGACACAAGATCTAGAAGAATATAAAGAAAAAAAAAGAGAAAAGAAAAAGAAGTTTTGACAAGTAGGAATGAAGTGTTGACAAATCACTCTTATCTGATGTTCAGTCTGAGCTATACAGTGACTTTATGGAGATAGTGCGGTACTGGTGGAAGAGAACCACAAGAGAGCCACAGCATGTGGACTGAATATGTGCCTAACTGAGATTGATAAAAATCTAAAAGCAATTCAACAGAAGAAATATAGCATTTTTAATGAGTAATCTTGAAGCATTTGGATATTCATAGGCAAAAAGAAAGAAAGGAAGCAAGGGGGTGGAGGAAATGAAATAAAATTTTAATACTCTTAATACAAATATTAACTCAAAATGGATTGCAGATTTACGTGCAAAACAAAAAAAAATGTAAAAATTTTAGAAAAATACATAATACACAAATCTTTGAGACCTAGCACTAGGTGGCAAGTTCTTAAACTTATTACTGCAAGTATAATCCATACAAAAAAAATTGGATAAACTGGACCCCATTAAAATTGAAAGAAGATTCTGTAAAGAGGGTGAAAATCAAATTACAAACTGAGAAAAAAATTACAAGTCATATATCAAAGATCAGAAGTACATAAAGAATTGAATATGGAAATAGCTTTCTAATGAACAATGGAAACACAAATGATCCAATTAGAAAATGGACAGAAAACAGTTATGTCATTTAAGAGGATATAGAGATATCACAGAAGCACATGAGAATATACTCAATAATTAGTCATAAGGAAAACGCAAATTAAAACCACAATATTATTTACTGCACACCAATAAGAATGGCTAAAAAATGGGGTGCCTGGGTGGCTCAGTCATTAAGCATCTGCCTTCAGCTTAGGTCATGATCCCAGGATCCTGAAATCAAGCCCCACATCAGGCTCCCTGCTCAGCACGAAGCCTGTTTCTCCCTCTCCCACTCCCTGTGCTTGTGTTCCCTTTCACTGTATCTCTATCTGTCAAATAAATAATAAAATCTTAAAAAAGGGGGGGCGCCTGGGTGGCTCAGTTGGTTAAGCGACTGCCTTTGGCTCAAGTCATGATCCCGGAGACCCGGGATCGAGCCCCACATCGGGCTCCCTGCTCAGCGGGAAACCTGTTTCTCCCTCTCTCACTCCCCCTGCTTGTGTTCACTCTCTGGCTGTGTTTCTCTCTGTCAAATAAATAAAATCTTAAAAAAAAAAAAAAAAAGAATGACTAAAAGAAAAGATAATGATTACATCATACACCATCAACGATGTGGAAGAACTAGATCCCTCATACACTGCTGGTGAGAATGTAAAATAAGACATCTATTCTGGAGAAAGTATGACAGTTTCTTAAAAAACTAAACATTCACTTATCATATGACCAAGCAGTCACACTCCTCAGGATTTATTCCAGAGAAATGAAAACTTACGTTCAGCCAAAAACCTGTATATAGAGGCCCACTGCAACATTATTTTTATTAGGCCAAATCTGTAAACAACGAAATTATTTCCATGAACACTGTGGTTCATCCATATCATCATTTAATAGTCTTAAAAAGGAACAGACTATTCATACATGTGAAAATTTGGTTGGATCTTTTAAGAAATACGTTGAGTAATAAAAACAACTCAAAGGATTATCTATGATTGCATTGACATAACATCCTTGGAATCACAAAATTATAGAGATGGAGAAGACATAAGTGGTTATCAGGTATTAGGAAGACGCAGAAGGAAGGAGAGAAGTAGCCATTACTATAAAAAGGGAGCATGGGCAATCTTTATGGTGAAACTCTCCTGTATCTTGACTATGGTAATGGTTACATAGATTTATGATAGAATTATACACTTCCACAAATCCTCACATACAAACGAGTGTTTATAAAACTGGTAAAATCTGAATAGTGTCAATGATGTAACAATGTGTATTTCCTACTTGACATACTATACTACAATTAATGCAAGAAATTGAGATTGGAAAAAATTGGGTGATGTTTATAGAGAACTGCTCTAACTTATTTCTTGAAACTCCATGTCAATCTATAATTATCCTAAAATAAAAAGTAAAACAAAATAAAACAAAACAAAATTATTCTTTTTTTAAAAGATATTATTTACTTATTTGACAGAGAGAAAAAGAGAGAGAGAGAGAGAGAGAGAGAGAGAGAGAGAGAGAGATCACAAGTAGACAGAGAAGCAGGCAGAGAGAGAGGAGGAAGCAGGCTCCCCCCCCCCCTGCCCCTGGCCAGAGCAGGGAGCCTGATGCGGACCTCAATCCCAGGACCCTGAGATCATGACCTGAGCCGAAGGCAGAGGCTTTAACCCATTGAGCCACCCAAGCACCCAACAAAAAGTATTCTTAATGACAATCAGGACATAATCATAATAGCTACTGACCACGCACTGAATGCAGTGTTAAGCCTTATAATATCCTTTTTCTTTCTTATTTTTGTGGGAGCTCTATGAAACAGGCACATGTTATTAATCCCTATTTCACAAATAAGAACATCAATGTTTTGAGATTTAATAAAATTTGCCTAAGAGGATGTAACTTATTTGTAAGAAATGAGGAATTTAAACTCATGTTAAGTAAGAGCTAAGACTCTTGGCTACAGTACATTTTAGTTATGTAAAAAAAGCTTATTATCTCATATGTCCTTTATAGACTTGACATAACGATTGGCAATAAATCTCTATATATTTATGAATAAATGAATGCCATCATTAAACCATCAAATTTTATTCTATAAGATCATGGGCATAATGGTGTAAGGGAAAGAGCAAACTATATGTTCCTTCAAGTCATGTAAGTTGGAGAGCTAAATGAAAATCTGAGCTTCAGTTTCTTGCTTGCCTGACTAAAGAAACGGGTGCTTCATATATCTTTTAGATTCTATCTCTCAAATATCAGATGTCTCAAGCAAGTTTTTGGCATTGCAGTTAATTTATGATTGACATTTTTAATGAGTGTCTGAAATGCCAATATTTTGCGTTGTTGATAAAACGATCCATATGTTTTACATTTCAGATACTCAGACAGCTGAATTGACATTCTGTTGTGAAATGTTAAATTCCTAATACGATTCCAAATCCAGGCAGTAGGCTAACCCATTTCCATAAGAACTTAGAATATGATCAAGATTTTATTCTTGTTTTCATCTGAGACTTGGAGTTTTAAAGTACCTAGAATGTACAAAGACACATGTTGCAATAGATTAATCTTCATCAAGAATGGCAAATGTTGTGTAGAAGGATCAACAGCATTATTTGCTATCACAAGAGCTAAGCCAGTAATTTCCTATTAAAGAGCTCAGGAGATCCTCCCTAGCGCATTAACAGGAACTCACTGCTTCCCAGTCAAGTGTTCTTATCAGGACTATAAGCTTCAGGAGGGCAGGAACTTGGTGATTCCCGATATTTACAAAAGTGCCTGGTACACAGTGAGGATTGTTCTGTCAACAAAGTAGCTGAAAAATAATCTAGTAAACATCATAGGCAAGCATAGTTAAATTTGTATGCAGTTATTGTATTATCTATCCCAATTGTTGTGATTATTTAAATGACATCCTGGTTAGCTTGGAATTAAAATCGTTGCATTATATTCTTTCATTCTTAAACTTTGTTTCCCAATCTGAGTACAATATTTCAGATTTCTTTAATTTCCCCTTTCAGAGTATCTTGCTAATATAATAATTTAATTCATTTCCTTGGAATCCCTAATTTTTCCCTTGATTTACACAGAGCAGAAAAACAGCAATACGGTAACTTTCTTAAAGATATCTCTTTGCAACTGAGAACACACAAGAAAATCACCTCTGCTTTTTAGGCCATTCAAAATTTCTTAATTGCATATTTTCTCCTTTAGAATAGCAGCAAATCAATACAACTCCCCCTCCCCTATACCTTATCAACTTCAACTTGAAGACCATAATCATTTGTACACCATTTAACACTGATAATTTATATAACATTTCACACAAGCACATTAAAGAAAGCCACACACTTAAAAACCATTATGTTCATAGAAATACCATTTTTGAAATGAAAAAAATTATCTCAAAAAACTCCTTACTTATTGTGGTCTAGGAAATCATCATTCATTTCCCTTAGTCATAATTTAATTTTTTAATCAATTTTCTCTTTGAATTTTTAGTCTACTTTTCATAAGTCTCAGAATTTGTTCTCTCTAATGGCCAGACCAGCATTTTAAAATAAAATTCTGTAAAGTAGATCACTGACACTCCGTGTTAGGCATTCTCTACCTTTTGCCTTTTCAGGATCCCAGTGAGGAATTTCTGTCCTGCAAATGGACCAGGCAACAATAATATCTATCACGGGCATTGTCCTCCAAGTTTTATAGTACAGAGTCCATTTCCACTATCACACTTTCGTTTTTCTCTATCAGGTCAGAGATGTCTTTGCAAATAATTCATTGTCTAGCTTTTTGAAGTCTATCAGAAGTTCAGTCAAATATATTTCATTCATTCATTCATTCATTTGTTCATTCATTCATAGAAAGTATTCTATGCTAGATAATGAGAATGTAATAGTGATTTAGACAGTTTACAGTTCCTTTCCATCAGGATAAAATGGTTTTCTCCTTGATTTATAAGAGTTCATAGCTATGATCAACTTGATATTCTCTTTTTCTGTTGTATTCACCACGAATTATTAAGTACAATAATAGACCCTGAACATTAAGGGTCACTTCAAAGAGATCAACCCTCTCATGGCAACTCTACTTCTAATTCAAGATGACATTAATGTCCTTCCAGCAGTTTAAATTAGAGGTTTCTTTGTTCTAGTTGTCTTCTATATATAAAGATATAGCATATCTATGTATAAATAGATATAGATTACATATTATCTATAATCATATTTATATGGTCATCAAATATATTATACATTATTATAATTAGACCACCTAAAAGATCATTCCTTCTCCTCCTTTCCTCTGACTAGGATCTAATCACCTTTTTGTCTTCTAATTTCTTACTTCTAGTTTCTTTCTGCAGTCATGCTTCACATCACCACCAAAATCAGGCAACTAAAACACAAATTTTCTAATTGTTTTTCTTTGTTTGTTTGTAAAACAATAAAAAACAAACCAAGTCAAAATTTCACCTTCAAACTCATTCCCACCCTCTTTCCCAGAACTCCAACACTACCCACCTCCCATACCACAACAAATCACATACAGGACTTGAAATACATTCTGCAATTTCATGTCTTTGGTAAAATTCTCAGGTGGGTCTCTCTTTATGAGTACATTCAACTCTGATTACCCTCATAATTTGTCTACCACTTATTTCCCAATATCCATTTTCTATTTTTCTACAGCAGCTTGTTGACATTTTTATCACAGTTCAATTCATTATAAAGATGTGCTTACAGCTGGATGGCAAAAATAGGGATTATGTCTTATTCCATATAATCACAGCATCTACCTTATTCCTTATACAAAAGGAAAGAGAAAAAAGGGGAGAAAAAGAAGGAAGGAAGGAAGGAAGGAAGGAAGGAAGGAAGGAAGGAAGGAAGGAAGAGAGGAAAGGAAGGAGGGACAGGAAGAGAAAGAAAAGAGAGGGGGAAAAAAGAAATAAGGAAAGAAAGAAACAGTGACTTCTGAGTGAATAAAATGTCATTTCTAGGTAAGATAATTACTAAGATAATTTCCATATAATGACATTTTTATGTAGTAATTTTCTTTATTCTTATGTGATTAATTCATCTGTCTGCTATATGTGATTAGATAATGTATTTACATATTTAGATATGTAATTACAATTAAAAAGTAATTAAAATAATTCATAGGCTATGAAATTTCTTGTCTACCTTTTCTAAAATAATGTATAGAAAGTTGAAGGGGGGGCGCCTGGGTGGCTCAGTTGGTTGGGCGACTGCCTTCGGCTCGGGTCATGATCCTGGAGACCCGGGATTGAGTCCCGCATCAGGCTCCCGGCTTGGCAGGAGGCCTGCTTCTCCCTCTCTCATCCCCCCTGCTTGTGTTCCCTCTCTGGCTGTGTTTCTCTCTGTCAAATAAATAAAATCTTTAAAAAAAATAATTAATAGTGTAACATGTCTAATATTACTTACATAGACCTATATATGTATATATATTCAGCAATATATGACTCTTAAGAGTTTTTATGTTTTCCCTATTAACTACTGTTCCTTTAAATAAATTTCATATTATTAAATAGCTTATTTTGATTTATTTCATTTGGTTCCAAATGTCTTTGAATTATTCTTTATTTCGAAGAAGTATATTTTTTGAGATTTCTCATGTCTAAAAAAAATTTAAATCACAATCTGCTTTACTCAAAATTCTACGTTAATGATTCACGATTTGGGGCATTTATTTTTGTCTTTAACAATGTATAATGTATAAGGGCGCCCAGGTGGTTCAGTCACTTGAGCGTCTAGCTTCAGCTCAGGTCATGATCCCAGAGTCCTGGGGTCAAGCCCCGCATCAGGCTCCCTGCTTGGGAAGCCTGCTCCTCCCTCTCTCACTCCCCCTGCTTGTGTTCCCTCTCTAGCTGTTTTTCTCTCTGTCAAATAAATAAATAAAATCTTTAAAACACACAAACAAAAAAACAATGTTTATGTATACTTATTAAGCACTGAGTTTTTGTGGGTTTTTTTGTGGTGCTTATTTCTTATATTTCTATGTAAATAAGTGAAGATTTTTTTATTGTTGTTTTACTCTTAAATGTACTTACTGTATGAAGATGTGGATCTTTTTTCAGCAACAGAATCTGCATGGAGAGGATCAGAGTGAAGGACAGAGGGGAAAGCTCTGTGGGTTTGACTAGGCTCAAATTTTCATCCCACTCTTTAATTTCTGCCTCTCCAAAATGCTAGTAATAATAGTACTCCTTTAACAGGGTTTAATAGGATTAATACGTTGTGAAAATTAAATGAGTTTATAGATACAGAGCACTTTGGAAGTTAATGATTATTATTAGCTCAATGCAAATTATCATCACCATTATCAATTTAACTTAGTATATTGTGAATGCTTACATTAAAAATGAAATTTTACTCAACTTTTTAATCTTATTTCTTCAGTATCACTCATCTTCAATTTTTCATCCTGAGATTCTCTTTATAATACTACTATAAACTGCTATTATTTCACCCATGTTTATTTTGTTATTTTTATTTTTACCTTTATCATTTATTTTTAATTATAAGGAAAATTTTTAAGATTTTTATTATTTTGACACTAATTTTTTGTCTGAATTATCCAATCTCATATACTTTCTAAAACTCAGAAATCCTGTAACAAATGAAGCAAAATTCACATCAACAAGTATCTGTTGGAAGCTCCTACTATGTGTTACATATTATCCCAGGCGTGATGATCCTTTTCCAATCTCAGATTCTTCTCTCTCTGTGTCTGTACCTCTTTTTCTTTTCTTTTTTTTTTTTTTGTATAAACGTGCTTTTATTTTTTCCTAAAGATCAAATCTGTGAAAAGGGGATTGATAGCAGAATTTATTATAGTGATTAAATATTAATATTTGTATTATGTTTGAACAGCACTTGACACATAGTAAATGTTTGGAAGTAATATTAAGTTTAATCAGTAAAAAAACACAAATAAAATTCTACATTTTCTATATACTTTCTTGACTTTCATTATTTTTAAAAAATATTTATTTATTTCAGAGAGCGAGAAAGCATGTGAGCAGGCGGGGGGGGTGCAGAGGGAGAGGGTAGAAAAGAGAATCTCCAGCAGACTCCTCCTCAGCAGGGAGATAGACCCAGGGCTCCAATTCACATGACCTAAGCAGAAAACAACAGTCAGATGCTCACCTGACTAAGCCACCCAGGCACCCCTCTTGACTTTCAGTATAGTTCTTTGTCATAGGGAGATGTTTTTTTCTTCAGATTATATTCTTTAATTTGAAATGCAACCTTTTTTCTTATGTCAGGTATTTTTTTTTTTGTCTCATGTTTAACAGGGAGAAGAATTGCCTTTCATATTGTGCTCTGAAGTAGGTTCTGACAGAGATTGTGGAAAACCTTCATCCCGTCTTTCAAGTTGTCATAAAGAAGAACATTCAGATTCACTGCAATCTATTTGGTTAGAGAGATTTATCCACAATCAGGTTATTCCAAGAACACAAGATGGAGAGGGTGGGTACTTTTCCTTTGTTGTAGAAGCATCTGGACTAGCTGGAGCTAAGTGTTCACCACCTGGCATAGACATACTAGCTGAAAAGCAGCAAGTCAGCTCCCAGTCACTTTGCCTAGCTCAGGTGGCAACTTTAAGCAGCAGCCTAGACTAATCAAGTACATCAGGGTATCTATTCAACATGGCCTCATGGACTTCAGAGGAACATAACTAGAAGGCTACTGATTTCCCTGACACAATCTAGTCCTTACACTCAAATTGTGAAGGCCACTACCAATTTTCAAGTGATTTGTGGCAGGTCATGTGACACTCTTTCCTTTCATTCATCTGTGTTTACCTATAATTTGCTGGCTGAGATGTCTTAATACCTGTAGCAAGTGGCACTATTTTTTTTTCTGGTTTTCTATGCTAATCCTTTTCTTGTTTTATAATCAATTGATTATTTGCAGATGAATCTCAGTGTGGGAAATGTAGAAACATGTTCTCAATCTCCCGTCATACCTTAGATTTTTACTAGTAACATTTATGATACTTACTAGTATCAAAATAACACTTCACCATATTCACTAATATGATACAACAAAGAATATTTTTTCCGATATAAAAGAAGAATCAATACTGAGAAATGACAGGAACTTAGGATAAACATTTACCTAAAACACACCTTGTATATATTCACCTTACACAGATTTTTGTTGAATATATTTCATGTTAATGCCATGTGTTCATATGAATCTTAAAAGAGTAGTTCTGCCCAGTGTAAATGAAAGCAAAGCTTGAAGTACACTATATTAATTATAAATGTTATGGGTCCACTGTTTGAGAGGGCTTTTCTCCAGAGATTACAAATAAAATGAAGCACATCCAATTAAGTGCCAGATTGACAAGAATTTTCCTTTATGCTTACTGGCAACCCTCAGATAACTCATTCAGAATTAGGGATTCAAGTACTCTCAATGACAGCAGGATTCCACTTTCTACTCACTCTGACATTTCTATCTATGCATAATGGAAATACTGAAACTCTTATTAATGTGTGTGAGTAGTAAAAATAACCAAAAACAAAAAAAGGGAAAAAATATGTTGCTGTTGATTTTTATCTGTATCCAAAGAGGTTTTAAAAATTTATTTTCTGAACATGTTACCTACAACTACAAAGCTCACAATCAAATTAAGAAGCCTCTTCTTCATAATATTTAGTGTTTAGGTGAAAGGAATTTATTAAAAATGTACATGTGCATATGTTAAAGTAGATATTGAATATATATGCATTCAATAATAGTGTAATGTATGTACTTTCTTATATATACTCTGAAATTAGGATAGTACAATTTATAACAAAAGAAGAAAGAGGGGGCACCTGGGTGGCTCAGTTGGTTGGGCGACTGCCTTCGGCTCAGGTCATGATCCCGGAGACCCGGGATCAAGTCCCACATCAGGCTTCCTGCTCGATGGGAAGCCTGCTTCTCCCTCTCTCACTCCCCCTGCTTGCGTTTCCTCTCTGGCTGTGTTTCTCTCTGTCAAATAAATAAAATATTAAAAAAAAAAAAAAAGAAAGAGATCAAGTAAACACAAAAACCTTCCAGAGAGCAAAATTTCACCTTTCTAAATTGATAAAAATACAATCTTAAAAAAATAGAGTTATTCTCCCATCTACCACTTAGTAAAGATGAACACTCAACATAAATAGAAAAAAATTTTGACAGCTGGTATAATGTGCCTTAATGGTTCATTGAAAGGCAGGCTGCTTTTGACCATTTGCATATTTTTTTTCTATTTCCATGGTGGTCCAGCTGCAAGTGTTACCACATTTGCTAATGCCTTCAATTAGATCTTCACTTTTAATGGATGCCATTATTTTTCATAACCACCCTTCCATGGGTTTCATTCAAAGTAAGCAACAATAAAAACATATAAGTGATACAGTTAACACTCAACAATTTTATGTCTCACTTAGAAATGACAAACACTGATAGGTTTGAGCAAATGTGAAGCTTTATACTGATTCAGTATATCTCAGTTTGTCTCCTCAGTGATTTTATGAACTAATCCTTTATCACTCTTTTAAATTATATACTCACCTGCTACATTTTACATGAAAGTAGGTAATGTCTATTAATGGACACCCAAAGATCGATTCCTACTTATTTGCCTTTATTTTGTGATTGAATCCTGCCTTCTTAATCATCTCTTCTTTTAATATTATAGAAACACTTATGGTACTCCATGAAGTAAGATAAAAGCTGAATTATAATTCATTTTTTTCCTTAGGGCCTCAAATGATAAAGGTACCTTTAGAAATCTGAGGCATGCTGAGATTTATCTGAAAGCAAGAGACTTAAATCATCCCAGCAACAGAAAAGCCTGCAGGCGAGTAAGCTGGACCAATTAAAGCATTCCAAGTCATTCCCAATGGTTCCTTAAGTCAGATGTTAATTATCACTAGACTCACTGGGGACCTAGCCTCCCTTCTGCATGTTGAGACAGACTTGGACCTTAATTTGGCTTTGTCAAAATAACCTTTGTCTGTGACAAAAGTTTTCTTTAACTTGTAAGACTGATTAAGTTCTGATATATAAGAATAGTGAGCTAAATTTATTTTGAAGTCCTTTGAAATCCATATTAAATTTCTGTCCAGAATACATCTACCATTTAAGTATTTTCAAATGAATTCCTAAACATAATCCTGAGCCTCTGGGATTTTTTTTTATTACATAGAGCCAATATAATTATATTTATAATTGCTAGACAAATAGAAAATGCTCTTAATAGCTAAAACTAAAAAAAAGAAAAAGAAAAAACAAACTATCTTACACATGAAAAACATCATGGTTCTGGTTTATTGCTTGGAAAAAAATTTGGTTATTTGGTGGGTAGTGTCTTTGTCAACTCTGAACCTAGACCTCTGTTATGTTTTATTTGTTTTTCCTTTTTTTAATTTAAAATCAATTAGCCAACATATAATAATGTCATTAGTTTTTGATGTAATGTTCAATGATTCTTCAGTTGTGTGTAACATCCAGGGCTCATTGCATCACGTGCCTTCCTTAATGCCCATTCCCCAGTTGTTTCAAAAGAAACAAAACTGGATTTGAGGCCCTGGTCTTTTCTTTACTACATATGTGGCCTTTCACAAACAACATATGAGTCTCAAACTCCTCACCGTTAAAACATGGATAATAATCTCAAGTGTGCCAGGTTTGTTGAAAAGATTAGAATTTAATGTATGAGATGCACTTAACACAGTACCTGATAAAAAGTTCATGTGTGTTAATATACCTTACTATTAGTAGTAGTATTAGAATTTCAATTTTGTTAGGGTAGCTCAAATTATCTAATCACTGCTACATTAGGAATACTACACAGCCATGGAAACTTATTATGTCCTGCTTTAATGTTACTTTATATTTTGAGATATCATAAAGAATTAATGTCTCTTGGATATTTTAAATTTTACAGCTTCAAAGTTATCCAGAATACTGTGTGGAAATTTGTTTTCTGCAAATCGGCTATGCTGAAGAGTATAGTTTAATTGTAAGCACATGGTGAATGTGGGCATATCAAGAACTGTCTCATTTGTGTCTTTCTGTCTGCCAAATCATACAGTATCTACTAAAATAAGTGAAGTGGAGAATGAGCCAATTTTCTGAGAAGCTTTAGGAAGGACACATGTGACATACCAGAGGAATGCAAGGCCAGAAATAAACAGTAGTATAGCACAATCTCTTGCTAAGAGTGACATTTCCAAGTTTGGGATAAATTTCATCATTTCCCTAGATGCAAGCCAGGAAGTGATTACTATGTAACTCTGTATGTGACCTAGTTAAGAGTTTCAAGTTTCAGCTATATAATTTCAGTTTCTCCATACCTCGAAAGGTTCAGTTTTCTGGTAAATTAAGACAAGCGTAAAAGTGTACGAGCAACAGTAATTGAAAGAAAAATACTGGTGGTTTCTGAAGTTTCACTAGACCACAAAGTAAGTAGAGATAATAGAAGCTGAGGTCAACAAAGTAAGTGCCCCGACCTGGCAGGCATTTCAGGCAAGAGACTTTGACATGGTCTAGGTTAATGGTCTTTACTCTTAAAGGGAAATAAACAGTCATGCTGTGTTTGAAGATGGATATTTTGCACAATAAGATGAAAACAGCTTTATGTTTAGGACCATTTTGCACCAAAGAAGCTAAACTCAGATTGTCATCATGTGTGAGTACAATACCAGTTACCAAAACTTTCTGTTAATTTTTGTAACCCACTGAGAGATTAGAGAAACAGTGATTCCCCAGAGTAGTTAGTAATCACTTGCACAGTATGTTATTCTGAGAACATCAACTGCTTAAAATTGATAACAGTCACACAGCCAGTTATCTGTCTCTTTCATTTGTCACACCAGATTAGATTTCTGGCCCATCTAGTTAGGCAGACTGCCTTTGCCAGTGACCAATACAAACAATGTTTCAATGTGAGGAAAAGAGAATACAATGATCGAAGAAGTGAAATAAATTAACGCAGGGTTTCATTGTATTTACTTCCTGACTACTAGCACGCAATCATATATCTAGAGCTTATTAACATATATAATACTAATATGTAATCTGATACAAATACATCTGACACATTTTGACATAAAAATCTTTAAGGATTTTTAAGACATTATTCAGGACATTTGTTTCTATCATTCCGAGTATCAGTTAAAAAGTTTTGTCAGGGCACCTGGGTGGCTCAGGGGGTTAAGCCTCTGCCTTCGGCTCAGGTCATGATCTCAGGGTCCTGGGATCCAGACCCACATCAGGCTCTCTGCTCAGCAGGGAGCCTGCTTCCTCCTCTCTCTCTACCTGCCTCTCTGCCTACTTGTGATCTCTGTCTCTATCAAATAAATAAATAAAAATATTTTTAAAAAGTCTTGTCATACCCCTAATTTAAAAGAAAAAGAAAAAAAACCTCAATTGTCTTAAACAAATTAAATGCATTGACTTATAGGACTGAAATATTCAGAGTTATGGCAGTACTCAGGCACTAGTGTTTATTGAGGTTCTAGCTCTATTTCATTATGCCGTTCCCATGCCACTTTTGTCTTCAGTCTTCATAGTAGCTTGAATGCTCCCCATTGTTCCTTTGCAAAATGTTTTTTTTTCTTCTTTGTTTTGTTTTCAATAAAAAGTAATGGAAGTTATCTTATCTGGCTACCAGAAGACAATCGATCTATGTTTACTCAATTTGATCACCACAAGCCATATATATAGGAAAAGAGTGTCTATTTTCTTGGTTTCCCATTTCTTTTAGAAGACTTTTGCAAAAGCAGTAGTCCTAGCCATTCTTTCTACATCTTCCTCTCCTGTAATGGAGGAGGCACATCCTATCTAATTGCTGAGGAGCTAAGGTCTCCCATCCTTTAGTAAATCCTTCCTGGGAGAATAACTTGTTCTTGTAACTTCTTGTGTTTATACTGTTGCAGCAAATATCGCACTCTCCTCTGGGGTTTTCTCCCTTTCCTTGCTTCAAGTGTCTCCAAGAATGGATGAAATATTTATCACTATACCTACATAGCCTATTTCACAGTGCCAAATTTATAGTACTCGATATATAGTTGATAATGAATACATGAAACTGAAATTTAGTTCAGCAGTATCACATGTTTTAGATATGATTACATGAATTCATATTGCATTTCTGTGCTTATTGCATTATTCCTTCAATCTATTTCTTCACTTTCCACTTGCTATGTGTTTTCCTTTCACTTGGGGATGAAGTACCATAGTGCAAAAACTTGATCCCTACTCATGTAAGCTGCCTTAAAAGATACATGGCTTGAAGGCTGCTCAGTTAGATATTCTAGGTAAAGGTAAAAGGTTGAAGGTAAAACCAGATGTTTTCATGTAGGATAACAACATCTAGGTCTTGTGAACAGAGGAAATATCCAAGTTATGCAAAATTATCTAATGAAAGGACACTTTTTGCCATTGCATTTATCTATCTATCAGCTCTTTTTTTTTTTTT
>PITA01027417.1:0-20965 GCA_004023965.1 Spilogale gracilis | reverse complement strand
CTTCCCGAGGCAGAAGGAGACAGACCCTTTCCTGGATTCCAGGCTTTGGACTTGACGTTTTTTAAGAGGATAATTTTTTTAAAAAAATTATGATTAAAAGACCTTGTACTCTGCTCTCAGGACATCTTGGATTTTGTAATGTGAAATTCATTATAGGGTATCCCTCTTGCATGGCTGAGAGGAAGATGTTCATTTTTCTCAAAGGAGAGAGAACAAATTGTGAAAACCCCCACAGTGCACCTCCCCCCCTCCCCCCCAGCGCGCACAGACACCAAAACCAGCGTAAAAAAACAGAGTAATTGCCCTTAGGAGGTGACATCTGTCCCCAAAAACCCAGTGGGCCTGAATCCTGCCTACCTATGACTGGTCCCCTGGGCCCAGAGGTGAGTTGAGTCCCCAGGGACCAGCCCTCACAGAGCAGGAAATCTGTCCCTAAGACAATACCGAATGCTGCTTCCCCGGGCCGAGCACCCTCTCGAAGCTACTAGTTGGTTGGGTGGCAGGCACTTGCACGAAGTACTTTTTCAAATACCTCGCTTACTCCTCCACAGCACCCCCATGCAGAGGGTGCTCTCTCTCTTGTGGGTTAAGAATTGGAGGCTTGTCAGATGTCACTTGCCTTGAGCTTGCAGTTACAAGTGGCAGAGAGAGCTAGGTCCCAAGTCAGGAATGGGTGCCCTCAACTGCCCAAGAGAAGGAGATACTGAGGCAGAGAAGGTGCCAGACCTACCCCTGGGGCAGCAAGTGCTTCCCGAAGCTGGAGGGCACAGGCAAGGTGATTTTGAACTGTGCAGACAGCCACATGGCAGACCCTGGAGAGGAGTTGGGGAACAAGTGTCCCGCATGGGCCTAACACCGGATTCATCTCAAGGCTCCATTCTCCTTGTGAGAGCAGGGCCCTAGTGACCCCTCCAGCTCACTGCGAGCAGCAGGGCTGGGGACCTTGTGTCACCCTCTGCCTGGAGTGAATCTGGGCACAGCCTGGAGGCCCTTTGTGGCTGGAAAGATGACCCACTGGGAAAAGGGACCTGGACCCCTTTCTTGTCCTGGCTTTCTGAGGAATTGTCCCCCAAAAAAGAGCTTCAGTCCAATCATCTGCAGTTTTGGAGCATTTTCTCCCAGAGGGCAGGGGCTGAAGCTATTTTCAGAATGCCGGGATCATATGCCCGTCTGGGGAGGGTGAGTCTTAAGGCCACAGAAGTAACCTCCCCGCCCCTCCCTCCTCACCCTGCAGCCTTCCAACCATTTCTAAAAGCAAAGCAAGCATATGACTGCTGTTTTTAACTCTTTTATTTGGTATTGTAAAAAAACAGTGGCAAGAACTTTAAAGTCACACACACAGTACAAACAGCTGGGTAAGAATTTGTTCATGTCCATGATAACCTAAGAACTATTAAAGTGCAAGTTGTGTGTTTTGTTTTCCTTTGTGCAATTTCACACACGTGTAAACAAGTCACTTGGCTATGATCTGACCCACAGCCCCCTCAGTCTTGGGAGGGGGCAGAGGCTTTCCTTAGCTGTGATGGCAACACAGAATCACAGACAAGTTAATGCCCCATTTGTCCCGCCTTGACCCTCCAGAGGGCAGGACAGTTTCCCAAAGCCTAACAGAGGCTATCAACTTACACCCCACCCCCATTCCTTGTCAGAAACAAGACATCCCCCCCTCTGCGGGCCTGTGCCCCCAACCCGTGGGGGGTGGCAGGCGCCCATAGGGGATGGGAGGTGGAGGGAGTCCCGGTCTGAGCCAGTTCTCTTCCCTTCCAGATGACGGTCCCTTCTCATTTGCGCCTCCCCAGAGCGCGCGGGTCCCGGGGAGGGAAGACGCCAGTCCTCGCGCAAGCGGCCCGGGGACAGTGGCCTAAACGTCAGACCTAACTTAACACAAAAAGGTCCTCCTTAGGTTCTGTCGCCCGCGCGGGGAGCTGGGAGTGGCGGGAGGCTCCTAGCTGATGACGCAGCGCTCCTTGTCCTTGGCCTGGCCGCCGCCACTGGCCTTCTCGCGGATGTACATGAGGTCGCTGTGCACACTGGGCCGTCGCGCGAAGGGCGCCACGATGCCGAATGCGTCGCCGGGGTCCCCGCCGCCGCTGCTGGCTCGCAGCAGCTTCCTGTTCCGCAGCGCCTTCTTGTGCAGCACGTCGCAGTACTGCACCGACACCTTGCGGTGCAGGTCCGGGCTCATCTCGCTGGGTAGCTTGGCCATGGCGAAGAGCGCCCGAAACATTTGGTCCAGGCTGCTATTCTTCTTGGCCGAGATCTCGAAGTAGGCGCAGCGCTGGGGGTCGTCGCCCACCAGCTGCTCGATCTCGCGCTGCTCCACCTCGCGGTAGAAGTCGCGGTCCCCCTTGTTGCCGCAGATGACCAGCGGCACGTCCACGTTCTCCTTGGTTTTGTTCTTGAGGCAAGACTTCGTGTCGAGGATCTGCTGCTTGAGCCTCTGAACCTCCTCGAAGGAGTCGCGGTTGTCCAGGCTGAACACCAGGATGAAAACGTCTCCTACGGGGAACAGAGGAGTTGTTAAAAGAGCCGAGAAGAGCGGCGGCCAAGGGGGCAGTTGAAGTGGGGCCGGCGGGGGAGTGGGCGCCCCGCCGCCGGGCTTCGGGGTCTCCAACCCCGCGCGCGGGGCGCCCCGACCTCTCCCCGCGCACAGCGATGCGGCGGCGGGACCTGGGGTCGCCGCCCTCCCGGTGGCGCAGCTCCCTCCCCCTCCGCCGGCCGGCGGGCCCGGCCTCCCGCTCACCAGTGAGGATGGAGAGGCGCCGCATGGCTGGGAACGGGTGGTTGCCGGACGTGTCGAGGATATCTAGCTGGTAAACCTCGCCGCGGATGGAGTAGAACTTGCGGTGGAAGTCCTCGATGGTGGGCGTGTAGGCGTCCTCGAAGCGGCCCGTGAGAAAGCGCGACACGATGGCCGTCTTGCCCACCTTGGACGAGCCCAGGATAACCATGCGGTAGCAATTCTTGGCCGGAATACTCAGCTCCGAGTCGCTCGGGCACATCTTCTTGATCATCGCAGCCAGTTTCATTGGGCGGAGGGCCGCAGGGGCGGACGCAGAGCCGAGAGAAGTGGGGAGGGCGGCCGTGGGCGCGGGACCGACGCGGTTGGGCGGCGGAGCTTCCTCGGGCTTCGGCAGGACCTGGGATCTGGCTGGAGCTCCGCTCCAAGTCCCAGACAGAGCGATTCGTTCTGAGGCTCCTTGTAGGGAGGCCGCCCTTATATGCAGCCTGCGCGGCCGCCCCGCCCCCCGCCCTCCCAGCCTCCGTGCGTCACGCCCCGCAGGCCCCACCGCCCGCTCCCGCGACCTCCGCCGGCCGCCGCTGCTTCTGCCTGCCGCGCGCGGGGAGCCACTGAGTTCTGGTCCCGCTTCGGCTAGGGGCGCGCGGACCCCGTTCTCCACGGCACGGGGCTCGGGGGCCGCAAGGGCGTCGAGGTTGTAGTTCCTCCGGTGCCTCCGACCTCTGTGCCTTGGGGCTGGGACCAACCCCCCCACCCGGAACACCCACACACACAGACGCGCGCTCTCACGCTCACACTCCCTTCCTCTAGGCCTCAGTTTACCCAGAGAATAATAATAATCTCGGCACAGCAAGAGCGTAATCTCAGATCCTTACCGATGCTCGGCACCGCGCACGGGGCCTTGCGTACCTCCCTTCTCTCATCGGTCCCGAAAACAAGCACACACACCCCACCCCCACCGCAGCCCCCTTCCCGTCTGCAGGCGCGCGCCTATTCCCCGGCGATAGTGTTAACGCCGAGGTCGCCGCCGCGCTCTGGCCGCCAGAGGGGAGCAGAGATCCCACCGGCCGCGGCGAGCCACGCGGCACAGCTCTCGGGGCCTGGAGTGTGGGGCGAGCCTCCAGGTTGGGGTCTGGCGAGGTGCGGGGCGCGGGCCTTTGGGGCTCCAGGCCGAGACCCAGCAGGAGCTGTCCCCCGCCCCGCGCTATACGGCAGGCCTCGGCGTCTCCTTTTGCCCAGCCAGGGATGCTCTGAAGCCTGCCAGGGCCTTCAGTCAGGGGCTGGCCCCATCCTTTTCCTGTGTGGCACCCCAAAGACCAGAGACTTGCCTTTGCTTGCTCAAGACTGGGCCAACATGCCCTCCTCCCACACCCATAGCATTTTGTACTTCAAGAGTCTTGAGCCAACATTCTCATTTTGCAGCTTGCAAGGGCTGGTGTGAGTGAGGAAACCCCCGCTTGGGGCGCCTGGGGGGCTGAATCGTTAAAGCATCTGCCTTAGGTTCAGATCATGATCCCAGTGTCCTGGAATGGGGCTGCCTAGTGGTGGGAGGGAGCCTGCTTCTCCCTCTCCCACTCCCCCTGCTTGTGTTCCCTCTCTTGCTGTGCCTCTATTCTGTCAAATAAATAAATATTAAAGACAAGAAAGAAAGAGAGAAAGGAAAGAAAGGAAAGAGAAAGAGAAAAGAAAAAGAAAGGAAAGAAAGAAAAAGTAAGGAGGGAGGAAGGAGGAAGGAAGAGAAAGAGAGAAAGAAAGAAAAGAAAGAAAGCACCAGGCTCATAGCAGTCTCTTGTCTTCCCTGGGTCTCGAGTGCCTCTTCTGGAAGATAGCCGTTCTGGTTCTGATCAGGGATGATGAGAAAGTACAAGCAGTTTAAGGGACAGGACGTGGTAAAACTAGCAATAGCAAATGACCCATGGGCCTGCAGCACTGGGGGTGGGGGGGGTTGGGGGTGGCCGGAGCCTAGAGCCGGAGCAGCAGGTTGATCAGTAACGAGTCCAGACTGTCGGGCTCAAGGGCCTGGAGCGTGGGGAAAAGCCACCACTCTGCACAGCGGCAAGTGAGGCCGTGCAGCATTTTGTTTTGGCGGTGTCCGATTTGGGAGAAAGCCAGGGAGCCACTAGCTGGTGCCACCCACCCATCTGCACAGGCCCAGAGGCTCAGGGCAGTGTCAGGGGCAGCAGCCTGCTGCCCCAGCTGTTGGCACGGGGCCTGCGGGCTCTGAGAGGCCATCTCAGCCAGCCCCCCTAGGACAGGGATTCTCGCAGAACCTCACATCCTCTGCAGGCAGTGCCTGCAGAGGGCTTATTTGTCTCACACACTGTTCTCAGTCCTCCCTTCTGGCAACCTTGACAAGTAGGAACTATTACTGTCTGTAGTTCACAGATGGAGAAACTGAGGCAGGGGACATTGCTTGGCCAGAGTCCACAAGGGGCAGCTGCAGGGCTGGGGCTTGAACCCAGGGGGCTGGCGGTCCTGGCTCTTACCCACCCACTGCGCCTCTCCTATAGCTCTGTCGCCCACTGTGGGACATCTGTGCCGTTTCTCAAAGCTCACCCCTCAGATCTCGCTGCCCCTCCACACCTGTCCCCAAGGCTCGCGTGTACTGTTGGTGAGGTGTTTCAGAAGCACACATCACATGATGGGATCCCAGGAACTTACCACTAGGCTCTGATTCTTGGTGTCACTTAGGCAGGAGTTGTGCAACAGGCCAACTGGGTTAGGTCCTCCCCACCCCCTTGGCCTTGCTGAGGCTGCTCTTCCTTGCCCTCCCCATCTGAGATGAGAAAGAACCGAGCTGAAGCCCTGTGCCCAGGGCCGCTGTGGACAGTGGTGCAGGGTGTTCACTGAAGAAAGAGACAAGGATGCAAGCAAGGGCTGGTGACCACCTGGGCCTGCCTCATCCCCAGCCAAGGGACCCTTCTTCTGCCTCCCATGAAGGCACAGTATGGGCAGCTGGGCTCTGAAATACAATGGCTTCTGGCTCCCTCCTGATGGCCCATGCTAGAGGGCCAGAGTGAAGATGGCCTCCGGTTCTGGGAGGATTTGAACCCAGCTCTCCCTCTGGAGATCCAGTGTGCTGCGACCCAACCTGGAATCAGACCCAGCCCTGGTCAAAGTCAAGCTTGGCGCTGACATCATGCCCCTGGCCCCTTCTAGCTGGTACTGAGCCCAGCCTGGGTTCTCGATCGCAGTTCCTGGCGCTTCCAGCACGTCACCCCAAGTCACAAATGCCAGCTTGTAAGACATGTCCTCCCAAGTCAGCCTGGGCACCTGCTCAGCCCTGCGGGGGACCTGGGGGGCCTGGGGGGCCTCACCCCCACAAGAAGCTGGCAGTTGGGCTGTCTCCTCTCTGATTTGCTCTGCAGGCTTCACTCTGCTACAAACGTAACAAATGCTCATGTTTTCGAAGCATCCAAACTTGAGAAAGGAACAGAATGAAAGGAACAAGGTGCAGGACCCCCTCCTTTTCTGCCCACAACCCCCCACACCGAGGCCTGTTCTAGGGTAGGCATCCACGACCTCCCCCCCACAGGCGCACACCCTTTCCCGGCACTCCCACCGCCCATGTCCAGCCAGCCCTCTTGCCTTGTTTCCCTGTTGAGGGGGTTAACAATAGTTACAAATGATTTCAGTTCCTGGGTACTTGGGCACAAGCAACAAATGGCATCTGTTGGGGCTGAGCCTCCTCCTACGAATTATTTACTTGCAGTGCTCAGAGGAGAAAGGGAACTTTAAAAATACTTGACCAAATGTTAGGGGCCACACGGAGGGTGGACAGCTGGCCCCAAAGGGGAGATATGTCCGCCACAGCACGGTCTGGTGACAAAGAGCAGTTTAGATGGTTCCTGAAAGCCACCTGAGGAAAGTGCTGGGCAGGCCCCCAGCGGGGGGTGGAGGTGAGGGGACACTTCCCACAAGCATGCATGCATCCAGGTGCTGTGGCGCCAGCCCGAGCCCCCCGCCACCCCTTCCAGCAGCTCCTTGCCAGGCCCACAGCCGCCGCCTGGACAGGAACACAGCAACACAGAGCTCATATTCCTCTGTCAGGCTCCCCTCATCATGCCCAAGTCACAGTCATCTTCTGGTTTCTTCAGCCATGAGGTCTGGTCCCTTCACAGCAGACCCTCACAGGGGAGCCAACTCAGCCCACAGCTCCAGCCCCACCCTGGGCCCCTCCTCCTACCGCCATGTGGACCCATGGGTCAGGCTGCCTGGAGTTTCTACCCTGGAGTTTCTACCCTCAAAGGCTTTGTGCACAGAGGTCCTTGTGGAGAAGCGAGCTCCCTGTTCCTAGGAGTATGCAAGCAGACACAGAGATTGAAGCACTGGGTAAGATCAGACTAGATGCCTCTTGGGGACTGTCAAGGTCTGAAACAGACTCTGGATTCCAGAAACGGAAGAAAAGGGCTCCGGGAGCTCCCTGGGTGATGAGGGACGCGCCCAGCCTGCACCATCTAGACATCTAGACACTGGCTGCATACACAAGGCAGGTGTGAATATCACGGCCCTTTTACAGGGCGGGGGAGGGGGCTCTGAGAGCTGTTGCATGCAGGTGGGGAGTCTGCCTGGCTGCAGATAAGGCTGGGGCCTTGGAGGAGGGCGGGTGCACTTGGCTTTGCAATCAGGCTTGACCAGCAGGCCCCAGACAGTCGCATGGCCTGTTCCTCCTGGCAATTTGAGACCCATGAGGAATTAGGAGAGAAATGCCCACACTAACCAGAGATGCCAAGTCAGCCCAGGGCTGTGAGGGGAGACTTGGGTGCTGGGCCCAGGTCCTCCGGTCCCACACAATAAGCCCCATCCCAGGGCCCATGGCCCTGGGAGTTTTCAGCTCTCTGCAACTCCTTCCCCCTCAGAGGGAGAGGAGCATGCGTTTGGGGTGGCACAGACCTGTGCCTCCAGGATGAGTCACCCAGCCTCAGCCACCAAATGGGGGTGACCCCGACCTGGGCGCTTGTCTCGAGACACCTGTGCGGGACAGGGCCCCAGAGCAGGTGCATGACAAATGTCTGTGGTCCAGGCCGGCCAAGCCCTTCCTCTCCCTCCGTAAGCTCAGGCATGGCCCCCCACCCCATGGCCGCCTTCAGGGGCATGCACATTCCCATCTAGACCCGGGCCCCCTCATAGACCCAGGGGGGATGCGATGTGACCACATCCAGACTTTTCCAATAACCCTCCCATCATGCCAAAAAGATGGTCTGTCTCCAAGGCCTGCTCGTCTAGCTTGTACCTGGTAGCCTGGGGTTCAGGGAGCATGAGCGTCACAGCCTGGCTTTCTGTGATTTCGGTCATGCCCCAGGGGGCACCAACTTGGCCCAACCCACCTCCTGACCCTCAGGGGCCAGGCACGCATGGCTGCTGCTGTCCCTCAATTGGTCCTTCAGAGCCTACTGCTTTGGGCACCCATGCTTGTTCTGACCACAGGGCCTTTGCGTTTGCCATTCCAACTGCCTAGAATCCTCCAGTTTGCTGCCTCTGCTCCCATTTGGGTCTCAGCTCAAATGTCACCTCCTCAGAGGACCCTGACCACCATGGCTAACAGGGGCTCCCTCCCCCAGGTACTTTCACGTCAGTTTTAAATTTGCAGCATATTTTTCACTCTCTGATCATTTACCTAGAGTGCAGCTCTCAGAGGCTGGGAGCTCCATGGCACGTGGAGGTGCTGGGCTGCGGGGTGGTATGATGATACCCCCACTCTGAGGCTGGGCTGGCTCCTCAAGGGGCAAGGGTGAGGCCGAAAATACAGGAAGCCCAAACACCCGGGCAAGTCCCTTCCCTGCCAAGTGTGGAGGGTGGTGCCCACCTCCCAGCTGAGAGCTTCAGTGAGAAGGAGAGCCAACCCAGCCTGGCCAGGAGCACTCAGGGGAATGCCCCACTCCCCGCAGTCCCAAACCCCCTCCCCCCCCCCCCCCCCAGCCAGACAAGAGAGCTGGAGGGGATGCTGGCATCAGGGTGCCTTTATTGGTGAATTAGAACGTACTGGGGCGGCAGGGCAGTGGGGGGGAGGCGCAGGGGCCAAACAACAGCACGTCCAGGGTCCCCAAGGCAGAGGTTTCCAAGGCACTAGAGTGGCCCTCGCCGGGCGCGAACACCGAGCAGCAGCTGGGGCTCTTCTCCCCATCGCAGGGCTTGGCACTCAGGGCAGGCCAGAGGCGAGAGTCACTCAGCGACATGGCCACAGGCCCGGTCAGCTCCTCTTGTGGGACGGGGAGGCTTTCTGTTGGTAGATCTGAGCAGTGAAGGGCCTACGGGTAGGGAGAAAGGCTCCTGTCAGCAGGCCTCGGGGGGTGCCACCACCGCCCAGGCCGTGCCCCCCCGCCAGAGCGTGCACGGAGTGGGGTGTCTACATGGGGCAGGAGGCCCGGGCTCCCTTGGCACCGCCCGCCCGGCCCCCCAGGCCCCACTGCGCCGGCTTGAAGCTTCCTGTGGGCCGCTTGGGCGATGACGGGCAGCCCAGCCCAGCTCGGCAGGTGCCCTCCTCGTGTGTGACAGGTCTACTCACTCCTCGTATAGGATGGCGACCATGTAGACGAGGGCCACAACCACGGTCAGCAGCAGGCCAGTGGGGCTGGCATGCCTGCGGGGAAGATGCCATCAGGTCCCGAGCCCGGCCTTCTCTCTCGGACCAGGGTCCCCACCATCTGGGTCCTGACCCACTGGCCACTCACGGGCCACCTGTCTGGGCTGGCTCAGTCCTCAAACAGGGGCCCATACCTCCTTTCTCACATCTCTGGCCCCCCAGCTCAAGATACAACGGGGATGAATCAAGAAGGAGAATGGCCTCTCAAAGTCGCCTGAGTGGCGAGGCAGGTTCTTTTCTGTACAGGGGTGTTCCAGGGACCTGCCCTCCATTGACAGTGCCTCAGGCTGCTTTCTAGAAATGGGTCCAGTACCCCCAAGGGCATGTGGAGTGTCCCGCAGGCCCTTCGTGGGCTCCATGCTGGAAGGGCCTGGGGGCACCTGCTGTCCAGCCGGCCCCTCCCTTCTTTAGCTCCCTCGGATCTCCGAGGCTCCACGGGGACTGGGCAGCAGTATCTGGATGGCCGGGAGGAGAGAGGGAAACTGGTTCGTGGCCCTCCCCCCCCATTCTGTGAACTCTGAATCATGCCCCTCACCTCTCTCTATCTGCCCCTACCACGGCCAGGTGGAGATGCCAACACCAAACAGAGACCCTTCTGGGGCTGAAATGAAATCTTCCCTGCTGGAGCTTTACTCAGGGACCCTGGTTTGGTTTTCTAGAATGAGCAGAGCCTCCCCACTCATGAATCAGGCACCCCAGGAGTTGGGGAGGAGGTGGACAGCAGGCTGGACTCCCACCTGGGACGGGGCCAGGACTCTGCAGCCACAGCATCACCAAGACCGACCCCTGGGATGCCCCCACCCCAGGCCCTGAACTGTGCACCACCCTGGCGCCCCTCTCCATTCCACCCACTTGAAACTCCCCTCCTTTCCAAGTGATGTCCTACTCTTGACCCTGACACACTAACAATCCAATTTGGAAAGGATCATCTCCTTCTGCAGATGGGGAGACTGAGGTCCAGATTGACCCACATGCTGGGCCCTGAGCCCGAGGTGGTGGCAGGGCTGGTCCTAGGGAACTGGCGGCGCACCCTGGGGACAGGGTGTCCCCCTCAAGCTAGGAAGCTGGCAAGGTGAGACCTGGATGGCGCAGGAGGCCTCCGTGCCTCATGCCCCCAGGAATGCTGCTCCCCAGGCCCGCCAGGGCTCCAGTACGCCCAGTTGCTCCAAGAAGTCTTATCCGTGGGGCCCCTGGTGGAGGATGGCGTTTGCAGCCCAGATAATGGCCTGTCTCGAACGAACTCTCAGACGCTGGCCGCATCCTGAGCCACAGAGGAGGCCCTCTCTCATGTCCTCCTGAGGGGGCCTCCAGGAGCCCAGGCCTCCCTATAGGGTCTCATGTTCCTGAGAGCCGTGGCCCGATAGCCTTGAGGTGGTAACAACTCCCTCGGGCACCAGGCATCCCACTGGGACACAGAGGGGACCCACATGTGAGCTCTGCCTTTGGAGGGCCCATCTGAGCACAAAGGAGGCACCTGTGAGGGAGGGCTTCCTGGAGGAGGGGACACTCAAATTGGGTTTGGCAAGACCAAATGGGGGTGGAGATGGGAGAGAACAGCGGGTATGCTGGCAGGGGCTAGGGAAAGGAGGTCAGCGGCAACAATCAAGAAGCTGCAGGGTGGACCTTGAGGAGATGCTCGGTGGAGGGGTTGGATCTAGGGGCGTGGAACCTTCCCCCTGGGATCGCACTGCTCAAGTCCAGGAGAGGGGACTATCTGGTCTGCAAGTGGGCCTGGAGCAGGGGGACAGGTCCTGGCCAGACCCACAGATCCCCCTCTAGCTCCTTGCACTCAAAGCCCAGTGTTCCAATCAAGGACATCCCACCACTCGAGATTCATTCCTTGGTGTCCTACGGCCTTTCCGATGTCTGAGGGGCACCTGTAAACTCCAGGCACACAGCTTCAAGTGTTGAGTAAAAGCAGAACACTCAGTGGCGCCTGGGTGGCTCAGTCATTAAGTGTCTGCCTTTGGCTCAGGTCATGGTCCTGGAGTCCTGGGATCGAGCCCCACATCAGGCTTCTTGCTCAGCAGGAAGCCTGCTTCTCCCTCTCTCACTCCCCCTGCTTGTGTTCCCTCTCTAGCTGTGTTTCTCTGTCAAATAAATAAAATCTTAAAAAAATAAAAACAAAAACCAGAACACTCGCTAGAGAAAAACTCCCTATGGAAGGAGCTCTAATATGCAGAATGGACAAATGGGAAGTGCTCTGGAGGGGTGCATGGTTTGAACCCCAGAGCCCATGACACTCCCTACACTGGCTCGTCGCCCAAGGTCTCTGGACAGCGTGAGCCTAGAGGCGCTGGGGGCCTACCGGCCCTCATGTTTCAGTATGCTGGTGGCAGCTTATGGTCTGTAGGCCACAAATGGTTTTTACATTTTTAAGTGGTTAAAAAAAAAAAAAAGAAATAGAGTATGACATGAACCATGAAAAGTAAAGGAAATTGAAGTTTCCGTGTCCATAAATGAAGGAGTGCTGGCTCTGGCCACACTCTCTCCTTTACCCACTGTCTCACGACTGCTTGGGAGCTACAGACCTGGGCCTGGGGGCCTCACCTCTCTGGCCCTTCAAGAGGAAGTTTGCTCACCCCCTGATCTAGGATGTGGCTTGTTTCCACCGAGAAGAAAGTCCCCAGGAATGCCTCGGCCCCACAAATGGCAGAAGGCTGTCCCCACCTCCCCAGGTGGCAGCCCGCGGTGCAGGCCCATTACTCACATGACGGCCCAGCCCAGGTAATTGGCCGTGCTGCCCCAGTACATGGGGTTGTCCAGGACGTTGAATGGGAATGTGGTCACTCTTGCCTCCTTGAGGATCCCGAAGTAATCGCCTATGGACAAGGCAGGGCAGGACCGGAGGTTCACAGCCTGATCGCAGCACTCCTGAGGGAGGCCCCGGGAGGGGGGACACCATGCGATCTGCTGTCCAGGAGGCTCTAGGCCAGTCGGGGAGCAGGTTAACCACGTCAAGGGACACCCTGGGCGCTGGGCCCACTCAGGCCACAGGCATGCAGATGCCTTAGAGGGCCTTCCCACCTACCATCTACTCCTCTCCGCTGCCTTTGCGCATGCTTTTCCCTCTGCTGGGGATGCCCTTCCCCGCTCTCTGTCCAGCCAATAGGTTTCCTCCCCTAGCATTTCTCCCTTAGTTCATGTCACCTCCTGAACGGCATCCTTCCACTCTCAAAAGCAGGACTGCCTGCTGCCCACTATTTCTGCCCCCAGATCTTCCCTTCTCGGCCTACATGTGGCCGGGGTGAGCACCTCCCACCCAGGGGACATGAGGGGGCCCATTCAACCCTGCGATTATGGCCGTAACCAGCCCAGAGCAGCTGGTCACAGCAGAGAGTGCAAGCATCACACAGCCGACCCCAGCCAGGCCCGGCATCCAGCCCTCCGAAACGTGGCGACCTGGCCTCCTCTTGAGGTCACTCTACAGGGCCCACGGGCACAGTCTGGTGCAGGCCCATGGGCAGCCTGCTTGGCCACGGGCACCGTGCTGCTCACTGAAGGGCGTGTCCTCCCCGCCTCCTCGCCCCAGAAATGCCTCAGAGCTTCATCTAAGGCAGAAATGGGGCAGCCGCAGGCGGGATGAGTCCGCTGTCTGGGGACAAAGGGGGTACAAGAGCTGCCGGGGAGGCTGCGGAAGGCTTTCTTCCTAGGAGGCAGGTAAGGGGCTGTGGGCCCGGAGGCGAATGGCCCAGAAACCCGCTTCGGGGCTGACTCACAGAAGGGACGTGGCAGCAGTGCCCTACATCCAGAGCCCCGCAGCCATTCTCAGCCACTTCTCCTGGGGGTGCTGGGCTGCGATGACGGATTTTTCTGGCTTCCTCCCACCAGCCGCACCCCCTCCAGCCCCTGACTGGCTCCTCCAAGCAATTTTCCCCCCAGCACCCTCACCTCCCACACCGGCTCCTTCCCAGTTCTCTGCCCACACCCGTGCTGTGGGCTATTCACCCTCGTCTTTGGAGGGTCCGAGGCAGATAGGACAGTGCCCCTCCTTCCTCCGTGGCCTTGGGCGCTCCCTGCACTGGCCTCCAGCTCTGCGCAACAGAGGCCTGGTCCACTCCTCCTACCGGCCCTTTCCCCATGATCCTGCCAGTGCAACTTTCTCATTGCTGGGAGATTTTTCGAAACCCTCCTATGGCCCCCACCTCCCCAGGAGTGAAGCCTCAGGCCCCTGTATGACCTTCAGGGACACCTGTGATGTGGCCCCCCACCTGATCTGGTCGGACCAGCCCCTCACACAGAGCAGACCCAAGAGTTCCCAATATCTCTTCACACCTTCCGACCTGCTGCCCCTCTCTGGGCCTTGGCACCCTAAAGCTCCAGCCTGAGTGAGAGTTGTAACCCGCCCTGGGGCCATGCTGCTGCAGGTATGTGACAGGCCCAGCTCAGGCCCCATATGTCTCCTCTGCTTGTAAGCATAGAGCCTTCAGCCCTCCCGGCTCCCTGCTACAGACTGTGGTACCCCAGGTCCCAAGCAACTGTGGACAGAAAGGCCCCCAGGTGGGCAGGGAGGGCGCTGGGGACTGCCCCTGGCACTGGAGGAAACAGACCAGCTCTGAGAGTGGGGAGGATCCAGGAATTCCTGACCCAGGAGATCAGAGGGGTGGCCACCTCCCACGTGCCCCCCCTGCCTGCTGGGCTCCTTCTGTGAGTTCCCTCCTCCTTTCTGTCCCTGTCCCCAAGACTGCCTTCCTCTTGTAGCCTCCCCCAGCCGTGCTCCTTCTTGGGCTTCCAAGTTGCTAGAAGTGGCTCATGTCATGAGGCCCCGTGCCCGAAAGCCAGTGAGCCACAGGCAGTGGGGAACACAGAGCAGGGACGGCGTCGTCCTCCCACTCCCCACCCGATCTAGACCTGCCCTAGCCCTGGCTTGTGGCACAAGCACAGCAAGCGGCAATCCCACCTGACCTGGCAGCCAACCAGCCGGATGAGACGGGTGAGCCCGGCCTCCCAGGCTAACCACGGACAGGCAGGGGCCTGCAGGAGGAAGGTACCCAGAGCCTCAGACTTAGTGGCAGAGCAACAAGCCAGCCGGGTCCCCCAGTGCTCCCCACGAAGATGTCACACATGGCAGGGTGACAGCCACCAAGACCCTGCTCCCCCCGGGACCCAGAGTGCACCTGCTCGTGCCCCCCAGCCCTCGGGGTCTTACCTAGGAAGGTCCCGGTGAAGCCCAGCGCGAAGAAGCTAGAGAGCACAAACGTGCTGCCCACTCCCAGGAGCGCAAGGCCCACGTGGTAGGCGGCAGGGTGGTCCAGGCTTTCCATCTTGGGCTGGCTCAGCATGGCCTGTGTGAAGCTGTGGGGCAGGGAGAGTCAGGAGATCACTGCCACAGAGAGGGACTGCCCTGCCCTCCCCTTCACAACCTCTGTCCCCGGGTGACCCCCAGAACAGCCAGTCCAGGGGTCTCAAACTCAGCATCTGCTGGGGCCGGGGTGCAGGGGACCCGGAGGGCACGACCCTGCCTGAGGGGAGCTCCCCTACAGCCTCAGCCGCCCCGCTGCCACCAGGGAAGTGACCACAATGAGGAGCCTGGGCCCTGCTAACATTTTTGGCTTTCCAGAAAACAGAAATCAAGACTTATATTTAAAAATCCCCTAATTATTAGAAACAGGCGAGAATGACAACCACGGTAGATTCCACGAGGCCACGGGCCGGATCCCGCCCAGGCACCACCAGTTTGCAAACTCTGACTCCTATCCAGTTAGCAAGTGGGACTTCAGAGGAAAATGTGGCTCCCAGAGGAACAAATACCTGCTCCCGGCTTCACCCGTGTGCCCCTGCACTTGGCATACGCCACACCTGCTGGTGTCCTCCCAGGCCCCTGGGGAAGCCTGGGCCATGCTCTCCCCTTCCGTGGCCTCCACGGTTCCTGTGCCGGGCCGGCCACATCCCAGGTAGCCCCTCAGAGACCCCCATGGCTACCCCCACCTCCAAATGGCCCCAGCAAGCTCCTTTTGGGGCCAAGCCTCCTTGACCAGCAAGAGACAAAAGAGGAGGTGACCACACTCATGGGTTTGGAGGTTCAGGTTCTCTGCGTGGCTACTGCAGATGGGAAGGCATGCTACAGGCGGGACAGAGTGGCTGGGCTCGTGGTAATGCACAGGAGCATGTTCAGGCTCTGCCTCGCTGGCAGGGAGCTGGCACTAGTGGGAGGGACACACTCAAAGGAAAGGATGTGTGTGGGAGCAAGTGCATGCGCGTACCACTAACATACACTTCCCATTCCCCCATGATCGCAACACTCAGAGCATGGAGCTCTCCTGCCTCTCACAGGACAACTGCTTATACCCACTGTGCCAGGCACCTCTTAGCAGGGCAGCTCACTGTCTACCTCCCCAACCGCACAGCCATCTGCCTGTCTAGCCTCTACCCATCCACTCTTCCAGCCATCCACCTGCCCATCCATGAGTCTATCCTCTACCCATAGATCACCCATCCATTTGCCTATCTTCTGTCCACCCATCCACCCATCCCTCCACCATCTCCCCATCTGTAAGTCTATCCTCCATCTATCCATCCATCCACCCCTCCTTCTAACCCTCCACCTTGCCCATCCATTAGTCTATCTTCTAACCGTCCATCCATCCACCCATCCTTCCATCATTCACCCATCCTTCCATCATCCACCCATTCATCTACCCTCCACCCACCCATCCATCCACCTATCCATCGTCTATCCCTTAGGTATCCATCCTTCTGCCCATCCTTCCATCCATCAACCTATCAGTCTCTCCACCCACCCATCCATCTACCCAGGCATCCATCCATCAGGTATCCTATATCCATCCATCTATCCATCCATCCACCACAAAATACCTCTATTTGCACGGCTCTTTCAAGCAGAACAAATTCACCATCCTCATTCATTCATTCCACTGGCAAAATCAAACTGTTGTAAAGCTATCCTGATATTGAGCTAAAAACCACCTCCCCATCCTCGGAAGGTCCTTCTCCAACTACTTTCAGCTCTGGGAGAACAGAGGCTGCTTCTCCTTCACTGGGTATCTCCCAGCGTCTGGCACACACCAGGCAGGACGGCTTACACCCTCATCAAATGGAGGAAAAGCAGCCCCCCGCACCCATGGCCTTGCCCTCCGCCTGTGGACAGAGGCCGGCAGGGTGACTGTCCAGCAGCGGCACATCAAGGTACCCCCAGCCATGGGTCATGCTGCCCACACCCCCAGCTCTCCGCCCACCACTGCCCTCCCTCAGCCTCCCCAATGTTCCGGCTCAGGGCCACCCTACAGACCCCCACAGAGCTGCGGGCATGGGCTCCAGATCATGCACACATAGCTGCTGTTCCCACCCATACCCACGCCCCACCCTTCTATGCCCTCTCCTTTCTGGTAAACCACTGGCCCTCATGCCCCGGGAAGCCCCGTGACCCAGGCACACCTTCAACAACCCTGCAGACCCAGCAGCTCAGGCCCAGGAGCTTCAGCACTCAGCCTTGGCCCTTGGCACCCTCCCCACCCCTGCTATCCGTGAGAGGTGTGGCCCTGCAGCCCCACCCACAGCGGGGCTCACCTGCAGGCCCCAGGCTCCTGGCAACCACAGCTGGCCAGCGACCACCGGCAGAGAGAGAATGTGTATACATGCGTGCACGGGGTGGGCAGGGCTGAGGCTCAGGCCTCCATGCTCTTGTGCACTGGGGTACCGCCCCTGCCTGGTCTTGGGCTCCACCTCCCTCAACATAGCTCAGGCACCTGCTCCTTCCTGCCTGAGCTGACCCCCGGCCCCCAAATCTAGGGAAACGAGGCACGGCGGGCACTTTCTGGCCAGCACAGCGTAGCCATTTGCCTCGAGTGCTCCAGGGGGGCCCCCCATGGCAGCCCACGGAGACAGCCCCCGGCAGAAGAGCAGCATCGATGTTCAGACAGACTTGTGTGCCCAGAGCCTTGGTTTCTGCCTCTGTATGATGGGAACCCCTCGTCGCCCCGTGCAGAGCCACGGCCAGTGGCTGTGCCCACCCTGGTCAGCACGAAACATGTCAGGCTCTGCCACTGGGGCTTGTGGACAGAGGGACGGACAGAGGTGTGCAGCCAGGGTGACACCGTGTGATGGACCACCGCACTGCCACAGGACAGCTACATGGGACAGGGGGCCCAGAAGGCCACGGCCAGGCTGAAACTGGGATCTGACAAAGACATTCCCCAGGAGAAGGGGATGGGCAGGGAGAGCATTGGAGAAAGAGAAATGGCCCCTGAGAGGCTGGGGGCAGAGCCTGGCATAGGAGCTCGGCTGCAAGCCCCCTGTGGCAGAGACCTCGGCCTGGGGCCCGGCGCTCTGGGTGGGAAGTCACGGCTGCAGGGGTGCAGAGTGGAGAGCGGCAGCTGTGGCCACACCGGGGCCAGCCACAGCCCCGATGGAACCAGTTACGGGGTTCCAGAGAAGCCGGCCTCAGTGTCGCACTCCTCTGCCAGAATCCCTCGCATCGCCCAAGAAGCAGGCAAGTCCCCTGGCCCTGAGTGTGCACGGCATGGCAGCCGATGAAAATGGAAAGTTCTTGCTCTGACCTGTGGCATGCTGGCCGGAAGCAGCTTCCCGGGGGGACGGCCTTGCTCTTAGAGCCATCTGGTTGGAAGCAGATGGAGATTCCTAAGAAAGGGTGGATCCTGGGCCAGTGATGGGGAGGAAAAGGGCCTGAAGTGTGGGGGACGGCCCTGACTCAACCCCGGGCCTCCATCCACCTGCGGCTCCTCCTATTCCTTTCCTGGTGGGAAGAGGGGAAGGGAGGAGCCCAAGGAGAAGCACTTTCCCACTCCCCACAAAGCATGATGGGGCCGTTGTCTGGGGTCACCACAGCAAGCAGGCAAGGCCCTTCCCGGGGGTTCTGTTCAGAGGCCCTGCGTGCCGCCCGGCCCCACAGGCGTCAGAGTTCCTGGAATGGCAGGGCCTGGCCCCAATCAGGTGACCCGCAGTGTTCCAGCTCCTCCATTAAGCCAGGAAGGCACAGTCCATTCCCCACGGAAAATTAATGGAGGGATGAGTGGCTCTGTGAGCCACGCTCTCCGTAATAGAATGAAGTAATAGGGAGGCAATTTCCTTTGGAAAGACTCCGCACTGGGAATGAAAGTGCAGAAACTCATCCATTTGTCTCAGGTTCTATTTTTAAAACTGGGATTGAGCTTTCGGTCACCAGTGTGACTTGAGGATGTCTGCGCTCTGCTCTGCTGAAATCCGGGAATCCAGGGTGGAAGCGAGAAATGGCTGTCACAGCCCGTTGTGTCCCAGCCACGCGCCAGGCACCCGGCTTGGCCACGCGGCGCCCATACCCCCCAACAGCACGTTCCGGTGTCTGTCTGCAACGGAGGGGCACTGACAAACTTCAGTCCTCCGAGGGCGTCCTCACCAGGTCGTCCAGGCGAACCTGAGCGGTGAGTGGCTTCAGACTCTACCTCCCAGGCTGAGGTTAGCTCACCTCAACTAAGAAAACTATCCATGAACATGGGCCTCTGGTGGCTGACTTATTTTTTCCTAATCCACATTAAAATAGGCCCATACGTCCTAAAACAGAACAAAACAAAATGCTCCCCCATGTAACCTTAAAAATTGTCACAAAATGAGAAGTTAGGGCTAAGATGCTGTACCTTGAGTGAACACATCACCTTTTCAAAGTGTTTCCCAAACCTGTCACAGACAAAAGAGGGCCTGTCTTATCCTACAAATAAGGAAACAGATGGGTTGGGGGTGGGGCAGGAGAGGAGCCTCTTGGCAGGCCTTGGGGAGGTAGGCAGGCACTGGGCAGGGTCCTATGTTTGCCTTCCCACCTGGAAGTCCTTTGACCCCTACTGCTCTGGGGGGGAAGGCCCCTGCTTCCTGGGCCCCAACGCCAAAATCTGGGCCCACCATATTGAGAAGCAGGGTTGTGTCTCCCCTCACCCCCCGCAACCTTCCACTGCCCCCAAATATACTTGAAATCCCACAGCCAGGCCCCTTTGGCCTCAGATTAGCCTAACCCAGGTTGCCTGGCCACACTCCTGGTCAGCCCGCCAGCTCTAAGCAGCCCCACCTCTCCTGCCTGCACCCAGGGGCGGCACAGGCCCGCCCACAGCTCATGGCCGGGCAGGATACCTCAGAACGCTGGGCATCAAGGGGCAAAAGATGTGTGAGGGGACGCCCTCACTCCCACATCCGTCAGGTGCCTCATCTCTGGATTCTAAGTCTGCACGGACCTCTGGCTGCTCCCAGCTCTGGCCTCAGCCTCCCCCTGCCTTCCCCTGGACCCCACCTCTAACCAAGGTCCTGCCCCAAGGCCCCACCACCTGCAGAGGAAAGGCTGACCCCACCCATGCCTCCTGTTCCCTTGGCCTAGGACTCCCACTGTGGGCCAGGCAGACCTCCCCCGGGCCCCAGAGGGCAATCCCTCCCCATGGTGCTTGCTTGCGAACACAGGCAAGGGTATTTCCAGGTGTAATTACAGTACATCAAAACGCCGGGCTGGCCGGGTGGGGATGGAGTGGAGGAACCTTTCAAAGAGGCTCTGGAGGTCAGAGAGATGTCCGACTTTCTCCCGCGGGCCTAGGAGCCGAGCCCCATGCTATGGGGAGAACCACACGTCCCAGCGCAGTGCAAATACTAGGAGTGGAAGGCCTACAGCAATAAGGATCAGAGTCTTCCTACACTCCTCGAGCCTGGGGGATCACCCCCCATTTTCTGGCCAGGTTCTCACTGCCTCTTCTGACAGTGACCTCTCCCCTGAACTTGGGACAGCCTTGGTGCGCTCCTTGGTACAGCCACTGGGCCATCAGGCCTGTCCTGATCTCATCCTGTGAGCAGTCCCCACGGGGCCCTGGATACCGCGATGAGCGGCACACCGATGTCACCAGGACAGAGAGCCACCCGCGCGGACGCCCCAGTGATGTGGCCGGTCCCTGCACGGGAGATGGGGGGTGCCTGTGCCAAGGCAATTAGCACCTGGAGGGGCAGAAGGTTTGCTCCCCTTGCTGTGGCCCAGCCCCGCTTCTGCCGAATGTGCACTACAGCCTGCGCAGGGAGGTCCGCTGCTCCTGTTCGCCCGCCCCCCATACTGGCATGCCCCTCCCGTTTCCACACAACCCCGGGCAGTGCTGCAGTATGCTGGAACAGGGCTCCACGGAGCGACTGACCAATAGAGCAGAGGCTTCCTGGTACCCTGAGGCTGCTCTCCTGGGGCACAGGTGGCAGGGTGGGGCCGGCCCCTGCCGGGCAGCCACGGTGCTATGTTGGCTCCAGGCCACCAGGCTCCCCCTACCCCAGACTAGCCCTGCAGGGGATACAGCCATCAGGGCGGGGCTTCAGCAGATGTCCCCGGGCCTTCCCAGCCTCTGTCTCCCTCATGCTCCACAGCCAGAGCAGACAGGTCTGTGCCAATGGCCTCCAGGTTAGGGACCCACACGCATTCTCTCGGCAGCCCCCAGACCACCTCTGGTCGCCTGGCTGGGGCAGATGCGCTGGTGCAGACGCCTGGCCCTGCCCCTTTGGACTCGCCGTGACCACGAGGCCCTGGCTTCAGGGCCGCTGCCCAGAGCGCTCCTGATAGCCACGTGATCTGTGCTCCATCCCACAGTCTGCAGGGCGTGTGTGCGTTCTCCACCCCCCATCCCACCACCGAAGCTGTGGCTTACACAGACAGAAGAACAGCCACATTGGAAAAGGCCAGA
>PITA01027416.1:5400-21055 GCA_004023965.1 Spilogale gracilis | reverse complement strand
AGGGAGAGGGAGAAGGAGAAGCAGACTCCCCACTAAGTGGAGAGCCCAAGGTGGGACTCGATCCCAGGACCCTGAGATCATGACCTGAGCTGAAAGCAGAGGCTTTAACCCACTGATCCACACAAACACCCAGGTTTGCTTTCGTTTAAGGACTCTTAAAAAATCACCTGCATCTTTTTTTTTTTTAATCCAGTAAGTCATAAGCATAAGTTGTTTATTTTGAAAAAAATGTTTGGGTATCTTGGTTGTCAGATTTCAAAAGAAGAGACACAAAACCAGAGTTTATTTAAACATGTGAAAGTCCTCATTTCTTAAGGCCTGAACATTGCAACAATTAGAAACTTCCTTGTGACACATGGAAAGACACCCGGCATTTTTTTTAAAAGGTTTATTTCCATTGAATACATCATTTTGAAAAGGAAGATTGTTATATTTAAAAGCTTGTAGTAAACACACATGCGCGTGCACACACACACACACACACACACACACACACACACGGCTCATCATGACAGTCCGATAACGGGGAGCTTCGTTCCTACAGACTCACAATCAGATATTCTCCAGCACCTGTTGCTCAGATGGACAGATGGACTTGGTCACCATCCTCTGTGTTCCCATAATTGGAGCTTCGTCACATTATTATTGCCTGTGGTAACAGCAACTAGCCATGGACCATTTATTCTGTTTCAGGCATCATATCAGAAGGAATGCATTTATTACCTCCTTTGATAGTTTCTGTATTTGGTACTGATACTATTTGATAGAAATAATGGGAGCCATTGTTACTATGAGCTCACTCTACAAATGCAGAAACGGAGGCAGAGAGAGTGAGTGGGAGCTTGCAGAACCCAGGGAAGACGGGGAGAAAGGACCCCCGACCAGGGTCTCACCACGCCTCGCCATACCTTGGCTTGGCCCCCGCCTGGCCCGTTCCTGGGAACCCACAGTGCTGCTCCCGTAGTCTGGCTTCTCTAGCCCATGTGACATTTGTCAGGCCAGATGTTTAACTGCACACAGGAGTAACTGGAAACGCCTACCCCCCCTCCACACACCCATACACATAATCCAGTGATCAGAACCTTGGGATCAGAAAAGGTTTCTTTACTTTATGCAAAAAGAAGGAAGTAAGATAAAGCCAGAGGACATGGGTCTGAAAGCAGTCAGACTTCCCTCCAAGCTCTGCCCCACTCCTCACATGTAGTGTCCCCAACGCGGGCATCACCTGCTAAGGTGAGATTCTTAGCCAAGGGCCTGGGAGCTGAGAAGACAGGAGATACGTATGCATGCACTCATACTCATATGTACATACACGTACTCACACGTACGTATAGCTGAGTCTTGAACAACACCGGGTCTGGGCTGCTGGCCTTCAGCACAGTAAAACTCCAAAGGTAACCTTTGTTCCTTAAAAAACGTAACTACTATTGACCAGAAGCCTTATCAATAACAAAACATTTGATTAACGCGTATTTTGTATGTTATATTCATTATATCCTGTATTCTTACAATAAAGTAAACAAAGAAAAAATACATTTACAGAACTATACTGTACTGATTGGAAGACACCCCGTGTACGTGGCCCCGTGTGGCTCACACCCGTGTTGTTCAGGGTCAGCTGCATATGCAGGCTGTGTGTGCGTGCGGGCAGTGCGTGCGGGCACACGCGTGTGTCACGCCTACTGCAGTGTTCCGCTCAAGTTCAGACTGCAGGGTACCTTCCTCCTCCGCCCACCAGAAAACAAGATTTGCCGTAAGTCCCCTTCAAATAACATCCTTCTCAAATATATTTAAGATGGACAGTACTTTGGAAATATCTTTTTAAAAAATCAAAAAAATAAAAATACCTTTTGGAGGAGCACCTGTCTCCCCTGTGACCAGCCTGCCCTTCACCCAGCCTTTCAGCAAGCCCTGCCTCCTCTGGCCACCCCTGGAGGCAGGAGGCAGGGGACACACCCTAGGCAGGCTTCTTTCCTGAGTGGGGCTCAAGTGCCCTGGGGATTACGTCCAAATGCAGATTGTGATTCAGAAATTCCAGGCTCCTGGAGGTTACAAAGGTCTCTGCTACTCTGGGTGATCCAGTAATGTCCACTCTATAAAAATAAAAACAAAAACAAACAACAACAACAAAAAAACAATGTGACTAGGAAGAGTTTCTAGCAGCTGGTTAGACATCAAGTACTGAACTATTCAACAGGTAGTGACTGACAGTGGCTATAGGCCAAATATCATCCAAAACACTCCCTTTATGATAAAAAAGGTCTTGTTTGATGATCAACCTATTAAGTAGGGTATTTTTCAGTCACTACTATTTGGAACCTTCCCTTGTGCATGGCCACAGAGACCTGGAGGGTTACCACAACTAGGTATTTTTCTAACAACTGATACAGTAGGAATAAACGTATGTAAATAATAAACACAAAGAAATAGCCACCCGAGAAGTCAGGTGTGGACTGGCTTTAGCCTTGCAGTGGCCCTTTAAGAGGAGGACAGGGCGTCCCAGCTCAGCACTGGGCTTTGCCCGAGGCATTTCCTCCAGGCTCCCCACGAATTGTCTGAAGGGAAACCCAAGCCATTCGCACCCGAGCAGATTCTGCCCTTCTGACTTCACCCCACAGCACATCAAGCTAATCCAGAGACTTGTACACTGCACTGTTTATATGATCAAGAAACCGAGCTCATTGTAGTGAGGATGCCTGCGAACTGCGTGCCTTATCTTGGTATCCATGTTTGAAGAGGAGGAAGATGCTTAAAATAACAGCCATTATCTTGGGGATTTGGCATCTGCCAAGTATTGTCTAGGTCTTCACGCAGTAACAATGGTAAAAGTACCAGAAAAGATAATGATCTCCATAATGTCACTGAGATGCCTCACAAGGCAAAGCAGAAGAAAGTACTTGAGTGCCGCCTCACATTTCGGGGCTGAGGAACATACAGAGGGTCAACAGAAAGGGTATCCTCATGATAGGGAAACTCTCCTGGAAACATGTTAATTGTGCATGGGGAAGAGGTATAATCAGGAGAGTGGGATCTGGAAAAATTCAGGTTCCCAGAAGAAGGGCGGCAGGAGGATCGAATGCTTTCATGCACAGTCGCATGAGTGAATTATCTTCTCCCCACCCCCCACTTTTGTGTGTGGCTTGGGTTCTATTTGGTGAGGGTTCCTGCATGTTTCTTTTCTCTTCTTTTCTTTTCTTTTCTTTTCTTTTCTTTTCTTTTCTTTTCTTTTCTTTCTTTGCCTATAAAATCACCAGCTTTATTTTTATTTGATTATTTTTATTGTTATGTTCAATCAGACAACATATCATTAATTTTTGATGTACTATTCCATGATTCATTAGTTGTGTATGACACTCAGTGCTTGTTTTTTCAGTGTTCCAAGATTCGTTGTCTATGCCCCATATCCCTTGTTCCATGCAATACGTACTCTCAATACCCACCACCAGCTCACTCATCCTCCACCCCCCTCCCTTCCAAAACTCTCAGTTTGTTTCTGAATCCAAAGTCTCTCATGCTTCGTCTCCCTCTATGACCTACCCCAGCTCACATTCCCTTTCCTTCTCCTACTGTCCTCCATGTTACTCCTTATGCTCCATAAGTAAAACCATATGATACTTGACTTTCTCTTCTTGGCTTATTTCACTCAGCATAATCTCCTCCAATCCAGTCCATGTTGCTACAAAAGTTGGGTATTCATCCTTTCTGATGGAGATGTATTCCATGTATATATGGACCATATCTTCTTTATCTACTCATCTGTTGAAGGGCACCTTGGCTCTTTCCACAGTTTGATGACTGTGGCCCTTGCTACCATGAACACTGGGGTACACATGAGCTTTCCTCTCACTACATCTGCATCTCTGGGGTAAATGCCCAGCAGTGCAATTGCAGGGTCATATGGTAGCTCCACCTTCAATTATTTAAGGAATCTCCACACTGTTTTCCAAAGCGGCTGCACCAACTTGCATTCCCACCAGCAGTATAAGAGGGTTCCCCCTTTCTCCACAGCCTCTCCAACATTTGTTGTTTCCTGTCTTGTTAATCTGAGCCATTCTAACTGATGTAAGGTGGTATCTTAATGTGATTTTGATTTGAATTTCCCTGATGGTTAATGATGATGAACACTTTTTTCATGTGTCTGTTAGCCATTTATATGTCTTCTGTGGAGAAGAGTCAGTTCATGTCTTCCTCCCATTTTTGATGTAATCATCTTTTTTATGGTGGTTGAGTTTGAGGAGTTCTTTATAGATCTTGGATATCAGCCCCTTGTAGTGTCATTTGTGAATATCTTCTCCCATTCTATGGGTTGCCTCTTTGTTTTGTTGACTGAGAAAACATATATATTTTTTAAATATTTTATTTATTTGACAGAGAGAAACACAGTCAGAGAGGGAACACAAGCAGGGGGAGTGAGAGAGGGAGAAGCAGTCCTCCCGATGAGCAGGGAGCCTGATGTGGGACTCGATCCCCCGTCTCCGGGATCATGACCTGAGCCGAAGGCAGTCGCTTAACCAACTGAGCCACCCAGGCGCCCCAACACCAGTTATTTTTAAAGTAAGTTGTGCACCCAGCATGGGGTTTGAACTAACAACCCTGAGGTCAAGAGTCACGTGCTCTACCAACTGAGCCAGCCAGTCACCCCTTTCTCACACTAAGCAAAATCTTAGTCCTTTTGGTCTTACATTACCCAACAATGTTACTAGGAATTTAAGCAACACTATTATCACATAAAGGATAAAGAACCTCACTTGCATCCACCAAAGATGGTAAAAGGTGGCTGGTAAAAATGTGGAGGCATTGCAGCTGGGGGTTGTTCCAGTGTCTCTGCATTGCAGCAGGAGGGGATTGAGATTTCCATTCTCCCTCTCCCATCTGATCAGGCAGCAGTGAAAGACAGGATACAACTGAGGTCATGGAGACACTCACCAAACGTTCTCTAGCTGTCCAACAAAGACAGCAGCATTGGTTCTCAAACCTGACTGTGGTCAGAATTCTCTGGAGGGCTCATGAAAACGCAGCTTCCTGGGACCCCAAGTTGATGATTTAGATTCTAGGGCAAGAGCTTGCTTTTCTAGCAAGGCCCACAGTGATGCTGACAAAGCTGTTCCAGGCAATCATCCCAGTTTAGAACCAATAGTCTAGACTTATTTAGAATGACAACTAGTAATATCCCACCCAAACTGAAAACCTGGCTCTCTGGGACTTGTCCCATCCCTCAGTCTCACCAGAGATGTCCTTGGCCATCTCAAGGTCTACTGATGTTTACTCCTTGTGTCACTTCCATGTGCTACTGGCTATGAAAATTACCTCACTTGAATCACTGAAAAAAAAAAGAGAGATTTATGATGTTAGGAAAATTAAAAATCCATTCCAGCTGCTCTTCTCCAAAATCATTCCTTCCTCATTTATAAGTAACCAAACTGCTTATAAATTATGTAGCTTCAGCTCCACAGATCCTGGTCCATGCAGCCAGAGGCTCAAGCCAAAAAATATCAGAGGCATCTTACATACCCATGGCCCCCACACAGATCAGTCGTAACAAATCCTGGTCTACTTTATTAGATCATTTCACCAAATTTCTAGAAAAAGGGATATAAATTTTGGCTTCCATCAGAATCATCTTGGGAGTGTGTTAAAAATGCAGCTCCCCACCTCATCCCAGTGTGCTCAAGTCAGCCCGCCCGGAGCCTGCACTTGACCCTGTGCCCCAGGTGAATCTGAGAAGCATTGTTCCCCAGGAAAGTGAGAGGTCCAGTCTTTCGGCTCTGCACAATGAGAGTCGACTCATCACTCACCAAATACTGATTTTCAGCATGAATTGTTTTAGCAAAACAGAGAAGTTGGAACTTGCTGGAGTAATTGTTCCTGATGGTATGGAAACACATCTCCTGTGGTTGTTCCAGACGCTGTCTTTGAAGACCACCTCCACCCACCTTCTGGAGGGTTGGCAGGGAAGGGAAGAGAGGGCACACATCAACTTTAAGTTCATGTTCTCTTACTTTGAACATGGCCCCATGCGCACTTTGTTAGCCGTATAAAACTCTTCAGACACCTTCAACACTCAAAGGTCTTTCAGGGCAGCCACCACCCAGAATGTAACTTACTGCCAAAGTGATGAGCAGAAACGTTCTCCTATAAGGTAAGACTTACCAGGGTGCCACCAGCACTGGGAATAGATGGGAAAAGGGAGCCCTCTCCCCCAGGCCTTGAGTTCCCTGGGTTGCTCTCCCCCTCCCACACTCCTGCTCCATCTCGGCCACTTCCTCTCTTGTCTACAGAACTCTGAGCATATCTTCAGAGTTGTCTCTCATTGTGGAGTCTGCCCAGGCCCCCAAGATGAAAGGGGGCCATGTTCCCTAAATCCTAGGGCAGTCTCCAGTCTGAACTGCATGCATTTGAAGAGTACCTTGTTTGCTTGACTGTCTCCTTCCCACAGTGGATTGTGATTTCACAAGAGAAGACACCAGGCTTTTGTTTTCATCCCTGTGACTTTCTTTTCTTTCCTTTTCTTTCTTTCTTTCTTTCTTTCTTTCTTTCTTTCTTTCTTTCTTTCTTTCTTTCTTTCTTCTTTCTTTCCTTCCTTCTTTCTTTCTCTCTCTCTCTCTCTCTTTCCTTCCTTCCTTCCCTCCCTCTCTCCCTCCCTCTCTCTTTCTTTTTTCTTTCCTTTCTTTCCTCTTTCTTTCCCCTTTCTTTCTTTCTTTCTTTCTTTCTTCCTTTCTTTCCTTCTTTTGTTTTTTCTTTCTTTCTTTACAGATTTTATTTATTCATTTGACAGAGAGAGAACATAAGTAGACAGAGGTGCAGGCAGAGGGAGAGGGAGAAGCATGTTCTCTGCTGAGCAGGAGACCCGACGTGGGGCTTGATCCCAGGACCCTGGATTAATGATCTGAGCCGAAGAAAGCCACTTAACCAACCGAGCCACCCAGGTGCCCCTCATCCCTGTAACTTTCAAAGTGCTTAGTCCAATGCCTTGAGCAGGCAAAAATAAACCTGGATGGATGGATGGATGGATAGATGGATGGACAGATAGATGAAAGAATGAATACCCAAGCCCTAGGAAGACAATGGAGATAGGAGGCAGGATGCCACTGTCTGACAATCAAGCTGTAGGGCCTAGGACAACATGTCAAGGAGAAGAGAAAGGCCACAGGCAGGGGTATGAGGTGGGGGACAATGTAAGAGGTCAGTTCCCATGTGTGTTTGGAGGAAGGCAGACTCAATGCCCAGTGCCTGGTGCAGGACTGCTTGAGGATAAGAGTCCCAAAGCCTGGGATGTGGTTAACTAGTGGGCAGGTGTGACGCCTCTCCGATTATGCACCACAAGGCAGGGGAGAAGATGAGTTCAAATACTTCCAAGGACAGAGGAAATCAGCCCCACTGCCCTCACCTCAAACTTGCCTGTTAGATATTGGTGGTTGACATTTTCTAAACTAGAGACTAATGCTGACTAAGTGTGCACGATTGACCTTCTCTTGCCTCTGCCTTCTCTTGTTTTGTTTTTTAAGTAGGCTCCACACCCACCGTAAAGCCCAACATGGGGCTTGAACTCACAACTTTGAGGTCACAAGACCTGAGCCACGATCTGGAGTCAGACACTTAACAGACGGATGCACCCAGCCCCCCTTATCCTCTCCCTTGTCTCGAACAGACTTCAATCGCATTTCTCTCTTCGGAATGCTCTTTCATTTCATGATGAGAGAATAATTAAAACATAGATAAGCTCACGAAGTATCATGCAGGACGAAAATGCTCCGGAGCTTGGAGCCTTGTTCCCCGAGAGGCTGGTGATTAGGAAACAGGAAGGAGTCCACTGATAGAGATAAAAAGGAGAAAGGCCCTGAAGAGGAGAACCTAGCTGCCCGTTCTGACCCCTCCACCCACACTCAGCTGGACAGACCTGGGAGCAGCCTTGCAGGGTAGTTTCTCACCAGTGGGTCCTGTAGAGACAGATTCCTGCTTTCCAGAACTCTACCCCCTCCCCGCCCCATAATCCATTTTCAAGAGAGAGCCTTTTCTCTGGCTGTTGGATTAGTTTTGCAATTGCTTTTCTCATTTTCCCAGTGGGATTTACATAAACAGCACATTTCGGTGGCAACACAAATGATTCTGACACCTTCCAACGAGCAAAAACCCAGCAAGCCGTCAGCCATAAAAAGAGCTGTCAAGCGTTGCTCTGAACATGCACAGCAGGGCGACACCCTCCCATTTTTTCAATATTCAGAAAATGCAGACTGTATAATGAGAGGCCTTTATGATGGTGGCTGTTTTCTGATGAAGTTATCTGAATCATGTTTGATGACTCTCTTTAATGTAAGTAATTTAGAAGACTTCTAAAGAGTCCGCTGCTGCTAACGATGGTAACACGGATGTAATGGTGGATGTTTGTTAGACGAGTCCTTACTAAAGCTGTCTCCCTGCCCTCACCCTATGAGGATCTGCCCCTCCTGCCCACCTACGAGGATGAGCAAAGTGTGGGTGCCCACTGACCCTGCCTATTGGCTACAGCTCAGTGATCCAGGATGGGGTATGGACCCAAGCTGGACCCAACAGATTCACCTCCCTGGTAATCTGAATGGGGACCCCTGAGAATGATTTCTTTAGAAAGTGATGGGTCACCAGAAGTGAAATTCGGGGACTGGGGCAGTTTGGAGCACATGCAGACAGTAAGCACCTCTGCGACACACCAACAGGGTGTTCAGGAAGAGAATGGTAGAGGCAAGACACTGTGCAGGGTTTCCACTCTGCCCCATGTGAAGACGGAGTGTTGGGAGACAACCCATCCCAGCCTCTCTCATCTCTGCACATCCTATGTGCTCAAGCCTTTGCCCCAACCTATTTTCCGAAGCCTGTTTGTACAGCAAAAGCCTTAGGAGCTAGGAATAATGCCTCACTGGGGCGAAAGGCAAACATGTCCTCTGATCAGGTTAATAAAGATATATCTCCCCCTGGCACAAAGATGAGGTAGGTTTGCTCCCTCTCTTTATAAGATTAGGATTCCTTAAACTCAGAATTATTCAGTTCTGATGCAAACCTCCATGGACCGTGCATGTGCCGCACCCGTGTGAGCCCACCTCCTTGACACTTCCTGAGCTGGGCGGGGTCGGGGGCAGGGGAGGAAGGGGGGGATGTCAACAGAAAAGCCGCGCCCCTGCTGAGCCCTGAGAGACCAAGTCCATGTCCCTGGGCCAGGACTCCAGCCAGCTTGCAGGACACTGTGGTCAGCTAACTGGTTAGCTTCCACAGAGGGTCAGTCTTCAGCCCTCCACAGTTCCTGAGAAAGCGTCAAGAAGCAGATGACTGACTGAGACGCTACTTCTGCCCCAGGCCGTGGCAGGTGGAGCCTGGCATTCCAACAGAGCGAAGCCCGTCCGTAACCTTAAGAAACTTAGAATCTATCTAGGAGTCACTCTTAGGATGAACTCTTTTAGCTTCCTGAGAGATTTTCAGGAACTTTATCATGAGTTTATTTTTAAATAGACATGATAACCTGAACACAAGGAAGGCAGTGTTCTATGTATTGTTTCCTAGGTCATTCAGTTGTGAGAGGATGTGAATTTCCAAAATTGGTGGAGAGGCAAAAACCTCTTTCAACCGCTTCTCAAATCCTCCTGGAAAGGTGGGCAAAGAATCAGAACAGCTACTTCTTCCCACAGTAAGTAAAATGTTTAGGAACAGAATGTCCCGATTGATCGCCTGGCTCCTGGAGCGATGTGTATAATGAAAAGTGATGAGAACGTATAAGATTTAGGATCCCGCACTGAGCGTTGTATGGTGCTACACGAGTCTGCTGCTTTGAACAGTCCAGCCCCCGGTGAGTGTGACATGCACGCCTACGAGCACCAGTATCACATGCGCTCATAGAATGAGGTAAGAGCTCTGTGTTCATGTCTTGGAGATGAGACAAGCAGGCCTAGAAAGGTCAGTGACTGGCTCAGGATAAGGGGCTAGTAACATACAATAGACCAACAAGAAAATAAGACAACCAGAATGTGCATCACTTCACATGAAAAGAGGCTCAGTGGGAACAGTGTCAGAGTTGGCTGTCGCCTCAGCGCTCAACGGTTACGGAGCCCCCTAGCTCCTCCTGCTTCCCGCCTTGCCATCTCCAACAGACCGGCTGTCCTACTGCATAAGCGTTCCGCCTCACAGTTCCAAAGTGGCTGCAGCCCCTCTAAGCATTATACCCCTGCCTGATAATAGCCAAACCTTTCCCAGAAACCCCTGAAACTTTAATAATTTCCCTCATGTCTCTTTGGCCCGAGTTAGGGTTTACACCCTCCTCTGAGAAATCATAGATTCTGCGGAAGGCACCAACTTGAGCCCCTGAGTGCATGTAAAGTGAAGCCTTAAACAAAATCAGAGATTTTCCCACAAGGAACAGAAGGCAGTAGAGTTTGGGAGGCAGGCAGAAACAGCCGAAACTTTGTCAAAGCCAGACTGGAAGTCTGGGAACTAACGGTCCTCCTCTTAACCTCTAGGGCTATACTTTCCACTTTGATGGGTCGTTCTAGGTTTCCGTTGCTCAGTATGGCAGCCTCACGTGACTGTTGAACACCTGAAATACAGTTAATGTGACCAAGGCACGGAATTGAATTTGTTTGAAAGTTTGGTTCGAAGAGCCGCAGGGGTCTATGGCCCTGACCATGCAGGGGCAGCACGCTGACACCGTTTCCCGTGGCGTCCAATAGGCTCTGATGCTGTAGAAATAGCATGTGAGATGAAACCGGAACTTAAATTTTCCAGTAGTCACATTTAAGAAGGTATAAAAGAAACAGGTACAATTCATCGTGTAATATGCTCCATTTTACTGCCATATCCGTATCACTTCAACACATAACCAATCTTGAAGAACGTTTCCCATTCTTTTGTTGACTCTAAGTATTCGGGATCTAATGTTTCTCTCACACTTACAGCACATCTTGACATGTCAAGCCCTCAGGAGCCCCGTGGCAAGTCGTCTGGAGAGATCAGAGTTTTCATGTCAAACCGTCTTTCCGGATACCGGTTCAGCACTCTGGGAAGCAGACTGGACAAGAACGTAAGGCTCAGAAAGGTAATGCCAACGCCTTCCAGACTCGAGTGTCATCGCAACCCCTGGAGGGCTGTGAGCACTGGGGCTGGTCCCCACCTTCCATGCCTCGGGTTCAGCAGGTCCAGGATGGGTGCCTCAAACAGGGGCTGTGGGAGCTGCTGGCCAGACCAGGCGCCGCCCGCGCTCACACCTGTCATGAGCCGGGGGTTCAGGGGGAGCCCATGTTTTGTCTTATAGCTCATTCTCTTCTACACACTGAATGATGGGGCCAGGAGGCTGGGATGGCCAAAACAACTCCAGAGAACAGAATGACGTTCCATTTCCTCGATGCAATGGTCGGCAGCAGAGTCTGGATGTATGATCTGGAAAATGCATGAACACTCTTCCTATCCCCAAGCCTTTCTCACATCAACTTTATGTTTATCTCACATGATTTTTGGTTCATTTTCTTTCGAGGAAATCATTTACTAGGTAATAAACCCCCAAAGGAAATCCTCGATCTCCTCTTAAAGCCTTTGGGGTGGCCTGGGCTGCATCGTCACCACCCTGTCCTTATCATGAGAGTTCTGATGGGAATCTGAAGAAGAGGCAATTGTGTAAATCACTTCCAACAAGGCCGTGCACTCAGCCCCTGGTAAATTATGCTTTAATATACTCAGCAGAAGCTATCAAAGTCAAGCTGAGCTGCTGAGAGCGTTTGAGATGATTTTCTAATCAGATGACAGACGTGGCTCTTGGGACGACAGTCTTGCTGCTACTAAGGGTCAAGCCTCTCTTTGCTGCACAGCTCTTCGTAGAAGAAAAAGACCTGTGGGCCAGATGCTTGGAGGCGGGCATCTCAAGGATGGAAATAGATGAGATAATCACATCACTAACAAAGGAGTTGCTCCCTGCGTCTTGAGGGAGGGGCTGTGAGGCCTCTGCTCCGTCCTCTCTGCCCTCACTCAGCCTGGGGAACTCCGCCAGCCCTCCAGCAGCTGGGGCTAGCCGGGCCCATGGGCCAGCCCGTCACCACTTAGGGTGAAGAACACTCAGCCCAGCCTAGCCCCAACTCTGCACCGCTTATAACAATGTGCAGGGGAGCTATTTGGGCCTGATGTCAGACCTGTAATCAATGACCCCAAATAGGCCCCATATATATACATCTTAGAGCAAAGGGACAGGGGAGGGGAAGGATAGCTTATAAAGGGACTTTGTGCCCCCCCCCAGTTTTACTCAGCATGAATGTTTCACTCTCTTTTTTGTCGCAGTGTAGAAATGTGGTGGGTCCCCCTTCAGTGGCATTTAGTGCCGTGGGAGAGCACAGCTATCCGGCCTCAGCCACCCCAGCCCCTCCCACCTGGTGTCTAGCAGTGCCCTTCTTGAGCTCTCTGTCTCTCTGAGCAGAGGTGTCTCTGTTTGGTTTCCTGAATGTTTCTCTGGCCTCTCCCTTCAGTCATCCTGGAGGCAGTGATCTCTACACACTGTGGCCACCAGGCTTCCTGTCTCTTAAAATTCCTTTGAATGGAGTGTTGCATCAGTACTCTTAGAATTATCTGGAGAGCCTTCAGAGTATTCAGGAGTGACACCTGCTCCTTCTAGCTCACTGAGTCTGACAAAGGGAGTCATCTGCTTAATGTCAGCGTATTTAGGGCAAAACCAGATGTGCCCAGGAGTTCTGAGCTAGCAAGCCCCAGAGCCTTCAGATGGAGTATCGATACTAATAACCGTATATAGTGCATATCAGTGCCAGACCCTGTTGTGACTGTTTCATATGTGTCAACTTGTCCAATCTGCATGAGAGCCCCTCTGTGATGGAACTAGGATTAATGACACTTTAGGGAGGAGATAGAGGCACAGAGAGGTCGGATACCTTGGCCAGAGTCACACATCTGGTGCTCAATGAGCTGGGATGCAGATCAAGGCAGTCACATTACACTATGTTGGCTTCAAAAATGCCTGCTGCTCAAAACTGACCTCCTGCCTCCTCCCACACACTGTCAGCTCAGACACGACTCCAAGCAACTCAGCCTCATGACTTTCTTGACTTTGGGGAAGAACCTCCATATGAGACCTGAATTTCCCAAGCTCCTGTTCTTCTAGCCCATGACGTTCTATCATATCGATGCTGCTGCGGTGAAGGCAGTGATTCTCAGTATCGACTCAACTTTGTCTTCATCATTAGAGCGATTTTTCAGACGCTAAGGTACTCTCACCAATCCCACCCCTGGCCTGGGGTTTGAAGCCTAATGGAATCTGAGGGCAAAATAGGGAAATGGGATGGACAGGAGAATGTCCATTTCAGGACCAGCTGAATGTGACCTTGGGATATGTGCCCCCCACGCCAGGTCCATCTCAGGAGGGGCTCAACACTATGTGTGCTTATTCCCTAAAGAATTCAGTTGCTTGAGTGGTCTACATCTCAAATGCTTCTCTGATCCATCCCTGAATATACAATCCTGGGGACGGAACTATAGCCTTCTCCTAGACTTGGACACAGACACATTCCAGTTTAACCTTCACTATCTCCTGACCTTGTCAGTGAAATGCGCACCTCGTCTTGATCACTGCAGAGCCCTTTCCCAGTGGTGTTGTGGAGAGAGGTGTGACAGCCCTTATAGGTTAATCTGCTGCCTCACAAACTTTATTTTCTGCCACTTAATGTGGTAATTCAAAAATTAAAGTGGAGAGCTCCCCATAATTAGGGGACCCATATCCTGGTTTTCTGGAAGAGGCAGAGGTTACACAGATGCTCAGCATGATTGCTAATAGAGCTTCTTTTCACTCCCAAGAGAATCTGGTTTGCGCATCACCCCTCATTATGGTGTGAGTTAAGGCAGAATCAAGGTCAGGTTGTGTCAGCAAAGCTTTCTCTGTTTGGGTCATTTGCACAAAGTTGGTCATTAGTCATTTGAACTAATGCTCTTCCTGTGTGTCTAAGGATTATTTTCAATACAGGTTAGGTATAAAAACACCTGTCAATAGAAACCAATACATCTGACAACAAAGCTATAATAATAATTCACGAGGTACTGGGGACCCCACCACGTCCTTCGCCTTTTGCTCTCTGAAAGCAGAGGAACGTGAGACAGTGTGTGGCCAAGTGGGTGGCAGACCTCCTGTTTGGTCTCATCACCCAAAGAAGGGCAGAAAAATAAATAAACTGGATAGCCCATACTCACGGAGTGCTGGTGATGGCCAGGTACCCCAGTCACTGCAGGTACGCCATTGTGATGGATCGTCACAGTGCCCTACAGAATACAGATGTGGAAACTGAGGCACAAAGAGACAGAGGAATTCCCCAAGGCTACAGATCTGGGAGGCGGTGAAGGTGAATCTGAACCAGGCAGCCTAGTGTCAAGGCCCACCTGCCCTGTGTGTGCCAGGGACGCACTGGAGTGCCCGCTCTGCCTCCTGCTGCAGCAGTCTTGGCACAAACACGCAGCCAATGCTCCCCCGGCTGCTTGTGTAGACATCACAGACCTACACTCCCAGGCCATCCTCGGCCAGTGATCAAGGAGCCATGCAAATCCCAACTCTGGCCTCGACAGCTGACTTATGCATGTTTCCTAATGAAAAAGTCGCCATCTCTTTCCCCACAAGAGTTTCTCCCTTAGAGACAATGAGGAAAATGGGAGCAGAGGAAAGGACAGACCAATTTAAGGAGTATCTGTAAAGAGGAGGAGGGATGCTAAGACAAATCTTTTAATTTCAATTTTTTAAGACAAATCTTTTAAAGGAACCATTTGGGTGACAGAAATTGGGGACAGAGATTAGACCCAGCCACTATGTTGCATAGGTGTTTATCACCTGTGCTCAGCCCCTCTCCAAAAAAAATCCTGGGTGGATAGCAGTCAGAAGGCTCCAGCTGGCCTCAAGCTTCCTGCCACCTTCCCTTTGGCAGCTGCTCCAGCAGCCCTGCCCTGGAGCTGGGACCCCACCCCCAGCCGTGGCAGCCACTGCAGATACACCAGAGGCTTTTCAGGACTGTCCTGAAGGGAGTCTCCAGGAGGCCACTGCCCTGCAGAGCCGGGGCCAAAGGACCACCATTACTATTAGGATAATCTTCCGAGGCGAATCCCCACTGCACTAATTCCGCTGTGCCCCATGTGGACTAGTAGGGACAGGGTTATGGGGCTGCCCACTGGGTCCTCACTCTGGGACTGTCTAGCCCAGGATCATCTAGTCCAGGGTATCAATTGGCACTTTCTGGAGTTTGGAGGAGGAGGAAATCCAGCCTGGAAGGCAGACTTTTCCAGACCACCCTTCCCCAGATACATTTCAGAGACTGCAGTGGAGATCCCTTGGAAGACAGCGGGCTGCAGGTCGGTTTCGGGGCATCTGGCTCTGGGGCGAGCTGCCAGCATATACGAGGCCCAGCGCATCAGGCACCGGACAGGATGGCTGACCTTCTTTTGTGGCATCTCTGCCTCTATGCGTGTGCACCTCCGTTTCTGGAGCCCACCCTACCCGCACCCCACCGAAATCTCCCTAAAAAGGTCCTGGGACTTGCTGTTGCGTGGAGTGCGGGGAGGGGGCACCCGGGATCCTGTAGACCTGGAGCTCACGGGACCCTGCAGGGGTTTCAGGATCCACTTCAGTGACATGAGTGTGAAGGTGGGACAGAACCTGCAGGTCTTCAAG
>PITA01027415.1:0-20951 GCA_004023965.1 Spilogale gracilis | reverse complement strand
AGAGAGAAACACAGCCAGAGAGGGAACACAAGCAGGGGGAGTGAGAGAGGGAGAAGCAGGCTTCCCGCCGAGCTCGGAGCCCGATGAGGGGCTCGAACCCAGGTCTCCGGGATCATGACCTGAGCCGAAGGCAGTCGCTTAACCAACTGAGCCACCCAGGCGCCCCCCCCCTTTTTTAAGATTTTATTTATTTATTTGGCAGAGAGAGAGATCACAAGTAGGTAGAGAGGCAGGCAGAGAGAGAGGAGGAAGTAGGCTCCCTGCCAATCAGAGAGCTTGATGCGGGCCTTGATCCTAGGACCCCGAGACCACGACCCAAACCAAAGACAGAGGCCCAACCCACTGAGCCACCCAGGCGCCCAAGATGTTTCTTTTGTAAATTATTTTCTCCCAGTCTGTGGCTTGTCTTTTGTTCTCTTGATCTTGTCTTTCACAGAGCAGAAGTTCTTAATTTTAATGAGGTCTGGCTTATCAATTATTTCTTTCACAGATTGTGTCTTTGGTGCTGTACCTAAAAAGGCCTCTCCTTACCCAAGGTTATCTGGGTTTTCTACTATGTTATCTTCTAGGAGTTTCATTATTTTGTCTTTTATGTTTAAGCCTATGATCCATTTTTAATTTTTGTGAAGGGTATAAGGTCTGTGTCTACATTCATTTTTTTTTTTTGCCTGTGAGTGTCCAGTTGTTCTAGCACTATTTGTTGAAGAGACTATCTTTGCTCCATAGTATTATCTTTGCTTCTTTGTTGAAGATTGGTTGACTACATTTATAGGGGTTCTTTATTTTGTTCCATTGATATAATTGTTTATTTTTTTGCCAATACCACATCCTCTTGATTACTGTAACTTTGTTGTAAGTATTAAAGTAAAATAGTGTCTTGTTCTTTTGTATAGGTAAAATAACTATTTGAGCACATTAATAATAATTACTTAAGGCACTATTTGGCCTACATGGTCTCTGCTTCTTCAAGTGGTCTCCCTTTTGTTTTCATCTAACTTTTATGCTACAGGGCTTTCTTTCCAATATCTTGTGATCCTTGGCCATCTGCTCATATTTGAGAGCCCTGAACTGATTGAATCTCTGGGCTTTTGACTGTGGAATTCCCTGAAGGGTGATTTGGCAGGGAAATTTTGTGGGTATCTTTAGATATATTGATTTGGATTACTCATGTTCCCTAAAGAAGTATTTTCTAATTCCCTGCCTGAAAGATATAGCCCTTGTTCACTTCATTCCAGAGCTCATTTAAAAGAGAGAGAGAGAGAGAGAGAGAGAGAGAGAGAGAGAGAGATATTGGACAGGGGTATGGGGGGGTTTATAATATTTGGTATATAAATTTTCTGTTAATATTTCTGGTTTGGGTACAATACTTCTGTCCTTATCTGTGCCTAATGTCACCTTGTTCAAAAACTCTGCTTTCCATCTCCAGATATTTAGATTGGGCAGTGGAGAGACATTTGATCTGCTGCATAGAGTGTGAAAAAGTGATCTGAGGATCTAACCACTTCTGAAACAGGTGTTTTTCAGTCCTTTGATAGCCCATTTGCCCCCACTTTCAGAGATAGCTGGTGCTGCCAATTCTAGATGTTTCTGGGATTCTGTAGTGGAACTGGATTTTTGCTTCTGAGCTTTCCCTCTGTAGGCTTAGTAGTTAGGTCTAGGTCAGCTCTCTGAGTCAATTACCACTCATTCACTGTTCTCTAGCTCCTTAGACCTTGTTGCCATGTTTCCTCTCTTGTTCTTTTTATCTCTTGTGTCTTTTTTTTTTTTTTTTTTTTTTTTTTTTTTTTTTTTTTTTTTTTTTAAGATTGTGTTTATTTGTCAGAGAGAGGGAGTGAAAGAGAGATGAACAAGCAGGGGGCGTGGCCAGCAGAGGGAGAAGCAGACACCTTCCTGAATAGGGATCCCAACGCGGCCCTCAATCCCTCGGATCAGGACCTGAGCAGAAGGCAGATACTTAACTGACGAATCACCCATGCATCCCTATTTCTAGGGGGGATAGCCTTTTACTATCATTTTATAGAAATTAGAAGAAGCAAAATTAGATATATGTGTGCTTAATCTCCATTATGCTAATGCATTTTCCACTTCTAATAGTTTGTCTAAGATGGAAGATAAGTTGTAAAAAAAAAATTGAATCTCAAAATGATCTGAGGCTGTGTTGTGCAGGACACAGATTTTCCTGACTATTGAAGCTTTTTATACCAGCTATTTATTTGCTTGCTTTGTCTCACTACTGTCTTGCTACACAAGGGGAGAAAATGTGGTGAAGTTCCCAACAACGTCTTTTACAATTTTTATTGTCTTTTCTGGTAAAAAAGATGCAGAAAAGAAAATGTTAAGAATCATAGCTCAAAGTGGGGGTTTGCTGTTTTACTTTATTTATGGTCTCTTAACCCCCAACTGGTTTCACTATTTTAATGTTCTAAAATCACATTGTTTTCAATAAAAAAATAGGGAAAGGAATATGTTGTTTTAAAATGCTGTATCTATTCAAAAATATTTTCATGTCTATCCTATGATGATATTAATTATGGATGTTAACATAAGGAAACTGAGGAATGAAAGACCAAATAACTTCCATAATTATATACAGCTAATGAGGATTTTTGGGAGGGAGGGTCAGGAAAATCATAGTTTTCTTCTTCCTCTCTTTCCACTTGGTGGTGATGAGAAGGTGTCCACTCTTCTGAGAGTTGTTCAGTTTAAGGAGGATAGTCTGGGGCAGAACTGTTGTTATTTATAATGACTATTTAGTGAGCATCTACTAAATTGCCTGGCTATGTGCAAATGTGTCACATGCACTATCTCAGTCATCTTTATAATGATTCTCCTTCTTTACAGATGGGAAACAGACACCCAGACAAGTTAAGAAACTGGCTGAAGTGCACACAACTTATGAATGTGGGAACTGGGGTTGGAACCAGGTTCTTGGACTTGAAAGCTCAGGCTCTTTACAGGTACAGCTTCCTCTTGGGCACAGGTTAGTAGCTTAGTCTGGTGGTGAAATAGGGGAAATGGGCAATTACAGTACTGTGTGGTAAGTGCTGTGATGGAGGGCTGGTGTGGTTCTAAGAGCCTATGGAGCCAAGCCCATGAAATACCTGGAGAAAATTGTCTAATCAGAGACCGGATGTGATGTAACAGTAGGAACCAGCCAGAAAAGAAAGGGCCAAAGAGCATCTCAGGCTGAGCAATCAAAGAGGTATCCCTATACCTAGAGGAAATCAGACTGTTTTAACAAGAGCCATTGGGAAGGAGGTGTGGCAGAAGATGGAGAGGCAGGGAGGGTAAAAAGAGGCGAGGCTAAAAGAGAAAGTGGAAGGAGTGAGACCAACTGGAAAGAGCCTTTAAAATCTAATGACAGAGTTATCCTCAGGCCAATGAAGAACCATTCCTGACACGGGGCTCATAAAAACCTGTCCATTCTGAAGTGTTAAGAGCACTAGAAGCATCTTTTGTTTTTTTGAGGTGACTCTGAGTGGGCTCCTAGATGGCTCCTTGATGGGAGCTGATATCATCCAGGAAGACTAAACCATAATTAGAAGCTTGGAATTTTCAGGCCTTCCCCTCACTTCTCCAGATAGAGGAAAGGGGTGGCAATGGGAGTTGATAATCGATTGTGCCTACATTAGGAAGCTTCCATAAAAATGCCAATAGCATAGGGTTTGGGCAGCTTCCAGGGAAGGTGATGCACCCCAACTCTACTGGAACAGAATCTGCTGTGGTCAGGGCCCTTCCAGACCTCCCCCTATACTTCTTTCTTCATCTGGCTATCTGTATCCTTTATCATATCCTTTAGTAAATGTAAATGTAAGTAAGTTTCCCCCTCAGTTCTGTGAGCTGTTCCAGCAAATAATCAAATCCAAGGGGAAGAAGCTCCTGTGAAACTTCATTTTGCAGCCAGATTGGACAGATACTGTTGGTTACCTACTGTTTACAATGGGCGTCAGAAGTAGGGTGGGAGCAATTTTGGGGAAGGGAGTCCTTCACCTGTGGGATCTGACACCATGTCCACATAGTGTTCAAATCCAGTTAAGTTGTTGGTTTCCCAACTGGCGCCAGAGAGAATGGCCTGATGAAGAGAAAAACCTCGGTACACTTGGTGACCAGAAACTAGGTGTCTTGTGTGAGTCCTAAAGGAGAAACGCAGGAGGAAGACGCAGTAGGAGAACCAATAGGTTTTTCCCATTCACTGTGTTTCCCTCCTAACCCTTCACATTTGGAGGGTCTTCCAAAAGACAACTCTTCACGAAGCTTTAAACTTGCTACTCTTTTCTGTCAAGAGAACATAAAAAGGCAACCTCTTTCCACATTTGTATATTCTCCCGGTCACGCACCTTGCCATCGCGATTCCCTACAGTTCTGGCATGATTCTGTTTTGAGGCTTCTCTAATGGAACACCCCGTGAACACACGGGAGAACCTGCTCATTATGCGACCATGGCTAGGTGGCGTTGTAAGTACTTAAAAATAACCAAAGTGTATTTCACTTCGTCTCCCGTGAAATGGAAAGCAAATGGGTTTATTTTGTTAAGTTGCTCCACCAAAACTATAAGCAATACCTTATAAATCAGCCTAGAAGAGAACTTCCAGGTCCCTTTGAGCCATCAGTACCATTCCTCCTGGAGCCAAAGTAGAGAAGCTGGCTTGCACCGCCCCCTTCCCCAAAGCTCTGTTTATGGCTTTTTATCCGCCACCATTTCAGAGTTTTCCATAAAGGCCCGGACCGGAGATTCAGATTTCTCCCGAAAAGGAGGTTGACTTAGGGCGAGCCCGCCACCCTCTCCAGACCCGGGCTTGTGGGGCGGGGCGGGGCTCCACGGAGAGGGCGTGTCCTAGAGCCGGACCCTGTGCGCAGCCGGCCAGGCGGGCACTCCTGCTTTTAAGCCCCCGCGTACACAACGACGCTTCTCGAAACTTGCCCTTAAAGGTACCTCCCTGCTGGTCGCCACCTTGAGGGGCTCCCTCACTCCCGCTAAATTTATTATACAGTCATTATTTTAAGAAGGAATGTAACTATTACATCTACCTTCACAGCTTATTCTTAGTAGTTTCCAAATAAAAATAAAGGTTCAAATTCCCCCACCTCCATGCACATTACATTGACACGCTAGCACCTCCCTCGATCCCGGCTAAGCCGTGGGCTTCCGAGGCTGAGCAGAAAGGAGGAAATCTAAAGCTTTGCTCCGTCCGAGGGGCGGGGCCAAAGGCAGGGCCTCCCTGTGCCCCGCCCCCCACGCCGAGGTAGCGGCTCCCCCGGCGTTCCCCGGGAGGGCAAACCCGGAGGCTCTTGGGTGGCCAAGGCCGGGTCTCAATTCGTCGAGGCCGAGGGGGAGGCGCGGGCGGGCCGTCGGGATCCTGGCACTCCTCTGCGGACTGACCCAGTGCACGAAAAGGTACACCCTGCCTGGCCAGGGCCGCCTTTCCCGTCGGGGCTCCCCTTGGTGTGGTCCCGAAAGTCAGCCGACCCCGGGGCTCCTTCGCCAAGCACCATCGCGACCAACATTGCCACAAAGCGCGCCCCCTCCTCGAGTTTGCTGGCATCTCCGGACAGGAAAATCGCTGCCTTCTCTTTGTCGGGAAACGTGCCTACTCGTCACTGACCCATCCCACCCTCATTATAGTCAGCTATGATTAAGAGGTCAATTTGGTTTCCAAAACTAGGAGATGGAAGAGAAGGAAGAGTCTCAATTTTCTATATTTGCCTCTGGAGAATACAAGAATAAGAGATTTGTTCCTGGGGACTGATTTTAAGTGTCCCTCCAAGTATGGGGTGTAGCTTTGTGGAAAGACTCTGGTCTTGTAATTGGGGTCACACAGCATAGGTGCGAGAGGGGTTTTATTTTTGGTTTTGGTTCTTCTGTCAGGAGCTAGGTGAAGAGTCCATCTTGTGAGGGTCTGCCACAGAAGCAAATCTCAGCCAATGTGGAGATAGTACCCACTCTTTTATTCAGCTACCCTTCCCTTAAACAAACAAACAAAAAAGAAGTATAATTAACATACAGTGTTATATTACTTTCAGGTGCCCAGGATACGAATTCACCTATTCTATACATTAATTAATGCTCATTAAGGTAGGTGTACCCTTAATCCCTTTTATTTCAGCCGTACCTCCTTTTACCTCCCCTCTAGCAACCAGGAGTTTTTCTCTATTTAAGAGCCATCCTCCCTTTTTTTTTTTTTGGTCTTCTTTGATTGATTGTTTTATTTCTTAAATTCCACATATGAGTGAAATCATATGGTATTTGTCTTTCTCTGTCTCACTTATTTTGCTTATCATTATATCCTCTAGGTCCATCCATATTGTTGCAAATGGCAAGATCTCATTTTTGTGGCTGTTATTCCACTGTGTAGATATCACATCTTTATCCATTCATCCATGGATGAACAGTTGGGTTGCTTCCATATCTTAGCTATTGGAAATAATGCTGCAATAAACATGGGGATGCATATAACTTTTGGAATTAGTGTTTGTTTTTTTTTCCCCCCCTTTGGGTAAATACCCAGTAGTGGGATTACTGGATCATATGGTAATTCTATTTTTAAGTTTTTGGTTTTTGAGGAACTTCCATCCTGTTTTCCACAATGGCTGCACCAATTTTCATTCCCACCAAGAGTGTACGAGGTCTGCTTTTCCACTACATCCTTGCTGACACTTGATTTTTCTTGTCTTTTTGATTTTAGCCATTGTGAGAGGTGTAAGGTGATAGCTCAATGTGGTTTTGATTTTCATTTCTCTGATGATGTTGAGCGTCTTTTCATGGGTCTCTTGGCCATCTGTCTATCTTCAAAAATGTCTATTCGGCCCCTCTGCACATTTTTAAAATCAGGTTTTTTTGATGTTGAGTTTTATAAGTTCTTTATGTATTTTTGATATTGACCTCTTATCAGACATGTCATTTGCAAATATCTTCTCCCATTCAGTAGGTTGCCTTTTTGTTTTGTTGATGATTTCCTTTGCTATGTGAAAGCTTTTTATTTTGGTGTAGTCTTAGAGTTCATGTTTGCTTTTGTTTCCCTTGCCTGAGAAGATATATCTAGAAAAATGTTTCTACAGCTGACAGCAAAGAAATGACTGCCTATTTCTTTTTTCTGGGAGTTTTATGGATTCATGTCTCACATGTAGGTCTTTAATCCATTTTGATTTCATTTTTGTGTATGGTGTAAGAAAGTGGTCCAGTTTCATTCTTTTATATATAGCTGTCCAGTTATCCCAACACCATTTGTTGAGCAGACTGTATTTTTCCTATTACATATTCTTGCTTCCTTTGTCACGGACTAATAGGCCATATAAATGTGGGTTTACTTCTTGACTCTCTATTGTGTTTCATTGTTCTATGTGTTTATTTTTGTGCCAGTACCATTGCATACTGTTTTTTTTTTTAAGATTTTATTTATTTATTTGAAAGAGAGAGAGATCACAAATAGGCAAAGAGGGAGGCAGAGAAAGAGGGGGAAGCAGGCCCTCAGCTGAGCAGAGAGCCCGATGTGGGCCTTGATCCCAGGATCCTGAGATCATGACCTGAGCGTAACGCAGAGGCTTAACCCTCTGAGCCACCCAGGCTCCCCCATACTGTTTTGATTACTGTAGCTTTGTAGATTATTTTGAAATCTGGGATTGTGATACCTTCAGCTTTGTTCTTTCTCAGATTGCTTTGGCTATTCAGGGTCTTTTGTAGTTCTATACAAATTTTAGTATTATTTTCTCTGGTTCTGTAAAAAATGCTGTTGGTATTTTGATAGTGTTTCATTAAATTTTAGATTGCTTTGGGTAGTATGGACATTTTAACAGTATTCTACCAATCCATTCGTTTGTGTCATCTTCAGTTTCTTTCATCAGTATTTCATAGTGTTTGGAGTACACGTCTTTCACCTCTTTGGTTAAATTTATTCCTAATAAATGGGTTTATTAATTTCTTTTGTGCTACTTTCTGCTGTATTAGTGTATATAAATACAACAGATTTTTGTATATTAGTGTGTGTCCTATAACTTTACTGAGTTTATCAGTTCTAGAAGTTTTTTCATGGAGTCTTTAGGGTTTTCTATATATAACATCATGTCATCTGCAAATAGTTTTACTTATTTCTTACCAACTTATGACCATTTATTTCTTTTTCTTGTCTGATTGCTACAGCTAGGATTTCCAGTGTTATGTTGAGTAAAAGCAGCTAGAGTAGACATCCTTGCCTTTTTCCTGATCTTAAAGGAAAAGATCTCTTCTTTTCACACCCATCCTTATTCTTTAATGACAAACACAGAAAAGGTTACCCTTACTTGATTTTGAACTTGGAGAAAATGTTAGATAAAAATGATTGCATATTTATTTAGGCAGTCACATAGATGTGGAATCTTTAGATTGGCTTTAACTAATGCTTGAATAGAAATCTCACTTGTGAACACCTGGCTAGCAACTTGGGCAATGAGACACCTAGTATAGGTACTTCTAAGGACATGGTAACAGCAACAACAGTAACATAACATTAATTGAGCAATATTTACTATGCGTTATGTGTGGTTCTAAGTGAATTACATATACTATGTAATACAAAATGCTATTCTGACTACTTTCATCCATTAGCACTTAGTTTTGACAAGCATTTGAAAGGGCTGTTATTATTAGAGCTGCTATCATTCAGTGCCAGGAAAACTGAAACAATTTTTCAGGTAGGTAGGTGTCCCCATTCTCCAGGTGCTATGAATATAGGATGCCAATGCTCACAGCTGTACCTTCTCTCAAGAAGTTCTGTTGATGGAAGCTGCCCTGCCTGGAAATGCCCAGGAGGTTACACCCCAAGACTCCCAGGTATGACCTGTAGCTAAAAGATGACAAATACAGGGGAACCTTCCCTTCTGCCTTAAAGAGAAGCCCTTTGGCCATGTCATTTATGCTATGCAGCTCCCTGTGGATCAGGCTGAGGTCCACTGCCGCTAGACCCACATTCTTCTCTTGCTTTCCCTTTTTCCTTGTCCTGCTTACCCGGCTTATAGTTTTTACCTGAGAACTTCAAATTGCTTGCGAAAGAATCATCATCTCAGGCTCTGTTTCTGTGAATCCCAGCCTAACACAACCACGTGGGTGCACTGGGTTGTGAAATTTCCAGAGTTTTATTATTTATTCACTAGACATATGTTTTTCTTTGGAAAGATGAACAATCCACTGGTTTCAAATATGTATCAGATGACTTTCTCTCTCTCTCTCTCTCTCTTTTTAAAAATATTTATTTATTTGAGAGAGAGAGAGCGAGTGAGAGAGAGCATGAGAGAGGAGAAGGTCAGAGGAGGAAGCAGACTCCCCGCAGAGCTGGGAGCCCGATGCAGGACTTGATCCCGGAACTCCAGGATCATGATCTGAGCTGAAGGCAGTGGCGCAACCAACTGAGCCACCCAGGCACCCCCACTTTCTCTTTTGATTTACATAATGAAATATATTATGGAAACTTTACTGTTAAATAGTGCTTTATTTGTGTAAAGGAAATGATAGAATGATTCTTGAGATGCTGTTTGGAAGAATACTTTATTCCCATCAGTGATGCAGCTGGGTGATAGTGGGTGATAGATAAGTTTTTGTTCATTGGTTTCTTGATTGAAGAAATGGATTATGAGAAGGAAACATATTAATATTGTTTTTAACAGCTTTCTAGTAGTTGACATAATGAAAGTGTACATTTGGTAAGTTGATCCATTATATACCTATAAACCATCATCACAGACAAAATAATGAAAATATCCATTACTCCCGCAAGTTTCCTCAGCCCCTTTATCATACCTCCCATCCTGCCCCCAGAGTCGCTGCTCTGCTTTTGTTACAGTAATATAAGGTTGACAAAGACCTTAGAATTCATGCACTTTGGGTAACTGAGTTGGAGCATACCTGGCAATGAGGCATGTGAAGATTTCCTTGGGATAAGACCATGAGGAAGTTGAAATAACTGGGGCCAGGCTGCCAACTGCTCATGGGAAGGGAAATAGAGATAAAGTACAAAGCTGGGCTCTGCTGACATCTTTGGCACCCAAGACACATACTCCAAAGTGTGAGGTGAATGCAGAGGAGGTTCAGGCAAACTTTGGGATTGGAGCAGTCTAGGGTTTTGTTACAGCTTAAAGGAGGCCTTGGGAGAATGATGTCATCCTTATAATGCACAACCAAAACAAAAACACAAATAAAACTCACCATCAAAGCATGGAACTCCAAGGATGACAACAGAAAGGGAGTCTCCTGGTAGGTGGGGCTGGTGATTTTTGTCCTTCAAGTTCATCATCATCCTTTTGGTTCTCTTCTTTGTCACTCCTGTCTGTGGGAGACACAACTTCCCATTGTGACCCTTCAGCTCAGGTTTGCTACCTTGTGGTGTGGTTAAACATGGTTAGAATATTCGGAGACTGTGTTAAAGGCTCTGGCAAAAACAACACAGAGAAAGCACAATGAGAGCGATAGTTTTAAATGATCTGGCATTCAAAACATAGTTTTATCATCTTTGCTTTATGCTCCTGCTCTGCTTCTATACCATCTCCCCTGCCTAGAAATCTCCATTGGTTCTTTGAGATCCAAGCCAGACCCAGTTCACAGGTATCTTTCTCCTCTCACTTCTTTGCTACTTTCTGGAGGATGCTTAGGGCACAACAACTGATGCTTAGCTTCAGCTGGCCCTTGATCTCAGTGGTCTAGATCCTTTCTGCCCAATATAAATATAATACAACCCACAAATGGGAGCCACTTAAAGAATTTTAAATTTTCTAGTAGACATACTTCAAGTGGGAGAAAAGAAGCAGGTGAAATTATTTTTCATAACATATTTTCAGCCCTGTATCTCTAAAATGTGATTCAACAGGTAATCTATGTACAAATTATTGATGATATATTTTACATTCTGTTTTATAACAAGTCTTTGAAATCCAGTGGGTGTTGTACATTTATAGCACACCTCAGTTTGGACTGGTCCGATTTATATTCTGGACAGTGCCAGTCTAGAGATAGCGTCATGGCCCGCATCCAAAAAATTAAGTGTTCTGGGGAACAGAGGAGGAAGATGAGTTTTACTTTGGACACACTGAGTTTGTGCTAAGCATTCCTGTAGACAGTGACAATAGGCTTTTGGAAATGCAGTTCTAGAGCAGCAAGAAAGAGAGCATTTTCCACCTTCATATGTCAGAGGAACACATAATGCCTTCCCAGTAATTTACCCATTACACCTTGTTTTTTGAATCCATACTTTAGAGTTCTTTCCCAGATTCTAACTTGCACATGAACCTGTATATCTTCTACTTTAGTCCATTTATCTCCATGTTATTGTTTTCTTACACCTTTACTCTATACTCATATATATTTTTTCTACATATTTTTATTGTCTTCCATTTGGGTACATTGAAAAGAGTTGAGCAGAATGGGCACTGTTTTACTGGAACATAAAGAATCATTCAACAAATGAACTAGTATTCATCATGAGCAATCATTCTAAGTATAGTTTGCTTAGTATTTTTTATCTGCATCTTAATAGCTATCTAGTTATTTGCTACTAAGAATAGCAAAATCTGGGTGGCCCCTGGGTGGCTCAGTTGGTTAAGCAATTGCCTTCGGCTCAGGTCATGATCCCAGAGACCCGGGATCGAGCCCCATATCTGGTGCCCTGCTCAGCGGGAAGCCTGCTTCTCCCTCTCTCACTCCCTCCTGCTTGTGTTCTCTCTGTCAGATAAATAAAATCTTTAAAAAAAAAAAAGGGGGGCACCTGGGTGGCTCAGTTGGTTGGGCAACTGCCTTTAGCTCAGGTCATGGTCCCGGAGACCCGGGATCGAGTCCCACATCGGGCTTCCTGCTGGGCGGGAAGCCTGCTTCTCCCTCTCTCACTCCCCCTGCTTGTGTTCCCTCCCTGGCTGTGTTTCTCTCTGTCAAATAAATAAAATCTTTAAAAAAAAATAAAAAAAAAATAAAAAAAAAGAATAGCAAAATCTGTAATATCTTAATTTTTTTCTAATATAAAAGTGTTGGATAGTAATGATATTTCCTTCAGAAAAGTGTGTTGTTTTTGTTTTATTGTTAATTTTGTTTTTACAGTGGCAATACTCAGTGTTTTCAAAGATATGGGGAAATGGACCTTTTCATCCATTGTTGGTGGGAATGTAAATTTCTCCAGGGATTATAGAAGACAATTTAAAAATGTATATTCACATTCAAAATGTGCATACCTTTGTTTCTGCAACTGTAGTTTTAGAAATTTACCCCAGAGAGTAGTTGGATAAGTGCACAAATTTGTATGTGCAGGAATGTTGATCCTATATATAAGGAAACAACATATTTCAACAACTATTGGGTGCCTACTTCTGTGAGGCCTTGTAGTAGGTATAGGGCTATAATGATTAACCAGATATAGTTAGTCTCTGCCTTCATGTAGTTTATGGTATAGGAAAGAAGACAGCCAATTAAACATTCATTAACATTAGCATTGCAGAGCTAATGATCTAGACTGTGGTTGAAGTGCATATAAAGGGAACTGAATGCAGACTTGGCGAGGCGGTGAATAATGGTAAGTAGAATTTCACTCGATTTTCATTTTTAAATGTGAATATATTACTTATATAATCAGAAAGAAGTGTAGCTTTTTAAAAATTTGAAACAAAATAAAATAATACAAGCTGGGTGTAGGAAATTTTGCAGTTACAGAAAGATTATAAAGAAGAAAATAAAAATGACTAAAAATTCCATCCCCAAGATGGCAAATAGTCAGTTGTAACAATTTGGTATATTTTCCACCATTCTTTATATGCGTATGAATGTACTGGTTCTTTTCACAATGGTACATGTTTCACAGATGTGTTTGAAATTTTAATATATTTAATATTAAAAATAATTTGAGCTTACTATTTATATATGTTCTATGTCAGAGTGAAATTTAATTCTGAAAATTACAGTTTATTATGCTTTCAGAGCTAAATTCCTATATGCATTTGGGGAATATATTGACATCAAATAAAATAATTCACTTTTCTCTGTTTTTTAAAAAAATTGATGCAATTAAATTATATGTTAATCATATCAATAATATTTTCTTCTGGTTTCTGGCATTCGTTTGAGATCACAGGATTAAATTGGTTAAAAGTTCATTTTTTATGGGCTCATGTGAATAATATTATGAGATCTCATTAGAACGGTGTCAGCCAAGATGGAAATGTTAATTTGCTTCATATTGCACAACGTAGTTCCCAATGTCGGCAGGAGGCATAGTGGAGCAAAATTCCTTGACTTAAAAGATTATGTATTGCATCATCCCTGCTGTATTACTTTGGTAGATTATGGTGCTGCTGTCACTGACTCCTTTTTTTAAAATAGCTGCTAAACCCCAGAAGAATTAAGTCAGCAAATTCTGTATGTCATTCATAGGTGTGTTAAATAACCAGGAGAGTTTCCTTCTTACATAGGAAGCCTAAAAATGTAAACTGCCTTTCTGAGTTAATACAAGCAAAATGGTTGGAATAAGGCTTGAAATATATTAAGTGCTCAATAAATTACTATTATAATTAGTACTTCTGTTAAAAAGAGCAAACAAACTATTAGAATAAGTCTAGGAGTATCTTAGATCTATATTCAGATTCTCATCATTGGGTGTGGGATCTGAAGAGTAAATTGATATCAAGATATTGGAAGGCAGTCACACCATTTCCTGTTAATCCCTAAGACCTGGAATAAATTGTTGAAGAAACATACTCTGTTGGGATAAATGACCTCAACTGAACTGAATTGCAAGTCATCTTACAGCATAGCTCTTAGTTTTTTAACACCATTTTGAAATTGAGTTCCCTAGGCGAAAAGGGCTATTGAAGCTCTTGAATAGGTTCATGGCTTCTTTTTGGTGACTGTGAGCTTTATTTAATTGAGTTGACGTGAGATTCAGCTACATTCATAGGTAACTCATATCCATAACTCAAATAGCTTTTCGTCATACAAGCAGTTCTCAATTTGCTATAATGGTTTTTATCTTAGTTATAATCAAAATTGTCTGTCTATAATATGACCAGTGAATTCCATACTTGGTGCTTCAATTCTTTTAAGTAAATCTGTTTTGAAAAGTTATTTCAGCAAAGTTTATGTGTAAAGTTAAAATTACATAAACATAACATGCTCCCTAGACTATAGATCCTGTCCAAATGTTTTAAAGAAATTGTGTCTATGGGGATAGGTAAATGCATTCAGTGTAAATACACTTTGTTTTACAGAGCAAAGATTTCAGAAAGTTGAAAACACTGTTCAACCTAAACAAAGAAACCAAGAAAAATCTCAGAGAGGTGAAGAAATAGATTCTTTTTCCTGCTATAAAATTATTCCAATATATAAATTTGTTATTCTAATATGTTATCCATTATGCTTTTCCATCATTTTAAACAAATGGAGGTTAACTCTATAAAAGCATATTGCCAAATTATTTTTCTTATATTTCTACTCCCCTAGTCCTTGTCTTAATTTTAGGGCTTTGGAAAACAAAATGGAATTAAATAAAGAGGATTGGAATATTTATATATTTTTTGGTTCGTTGAAGCTGTTGTTTTTATTTTATCCATTGATTAAAGAAATATTTATCATTGGGGTGCTTGCTACTCTGTTACATTTAGGTCCGTATTTGAAATAATTGATTTTGAGTATAAATAAATTTATTTAAGCCTATTAAAATGTTTTCTATAATGTTAATTTACTAATCTTTGAACAAATTTGAGTGATCTGTTATATAGATATGGATTTTTGCCTCTAAGAGATTAGGTGTACCTTCTCTGCTTCTATTAAAATTTTAATATACTTAGGTAAATTGGACTTACATTTGTCATATTTTAGCCTTTAGAGGATGTTTTGTAAACCAGCTATAAAGTAAAAAGAGGTATTGATTTTTAAACATTTTAAGATATGAAGCATTTCAGAGTATCCTAAAAAATAAAGTGCTGTATTATAAGTATTCATCATCTTTGGCATTAGGCGGTTCTAAAAGTCAATATTTTCTGTGCTTGTCAAATTATCTTGAACCCATCCATGCCATTTTAGCCTGGGAAGATCTAACCCTAGTAAATATCATAGCCATGCAGGCTCTTGTTACTAAGAGCTGAAATTTTCGTGTGGGTACAGATAGTCCTCAACAGTGAATTTATAACTTGGAGAAAGTAGTATAAACAAAGATGATGGAAGTTAAATTTATCTTTCTCATGGAACCTATTTTAAGTGGAGAATTATGTTCCTGAAGGTATAAAAATAGGCACTATATTTACTCCAATCTTTATGAATCATAGACATACTATGAAGTATAGAGTTTCTTGAGTATGCATAAGGCAATCAAGATGGCATTAAATAACCGAGCACTTGTAATGTACCAGCAGACATCACCAGGAAAAGTTTTCCAGGGTAGGAAGAAGTGCTGGGGGGATAGAGGCTGAGGATTCTGATGGTGGGTGGCTTGTAGGGTCAAGAGCTGAAGGCAGTGTACCTTATGCAGTAGTAGCATACTGGTTCCTCATCATTGCCGCCCCGTGAACCCCCTGTGGGTTTTGTTTGTTTGTTTTGTTTGCCTACTAACAAATTCATTTATTTTTTTATTTTTTTAAAAGGTTTTATTTATTTGACAGCAAGAAACACAGCTAGAGGGGGAACACAAGCAGGGGGAGTGAGAAAGGGAGAAGTTGGCTTCCCGCCGAGCAGGGAGCCCGATATGGGGCTCGATCCCGGGTTTCCGGGATCATGACCTGAGCCGAAGGCAGTCGCTTAACCAACTGAGCCACCCAGGTGCCCCAACAAATTCATTTATTAATAGTTAATTTATCTCTCTGCTTTTCCAAATCAAAAATAGATCTTACTGTCAATCAGCACTTTGGTTCATGCTGAATTGCCATGATTCCAGCTCTAGCAATGAAAGTAATATTATTCTGGGCAGCTTTATTACAGGGGAATTTGTGATCTCATTAGATGATCGGAAATATTCAAAGTTCAAAAATCCCTACTCACCTCTAGACCCCTTTTAATTCTTTAACTACCTCTAGAAGTGACACATTGGAAATCCCTGTTCTGGCTGTTGTCAGAAAGACACTGGTAAGGATAAGTGGTTTGTGCATAATCAGGTAGGAATAATTCAGGGAATAAAGGGATTGTAAACCAGAGAATACCCTCTGCATTGTCCTAAAGGTAGATAGGTGCATACCTGAATGCTATGTGCATTTTAGGTAAGGAGAAAGCCCTGAGGGGAACATAACTACATTCCTTATGCTTTAACCATCTTTCTACAGAGTGCCAACTACCAGCTTCCGTTTGCTTCATCCCACCTCGGCCATCCACATGCCAGTGCTGATCCACACTCATGATGCAGTGGCTAGGAGCAGAAAGGGATTGATTGTCTGCAGTGCACTCTGGGATCTGCAGCTGGGTGCCTTGAGATGGGGCCCCCTCACAGAGCAGCCTTCAGATAGCTACCCCAGTCAGACGCCGGGGAGGTTTCGGTTTGGGCAACTTGCACGTTCAAATTGCACAGGTGAATAGTAATAATGGGTTACTAGTGATACGTTTTTATTTTTGGTGTGAGTCACCTGGGAGTGAGACCCACTAATTCTGAGTTACTGAGTATAACCCCTGAGATTACCTGAAGCTAAAAAACTTTTAAACTTTTTATTTTGATAATTTTAGATTTATGGAAGAGTTTTAAAGATAGTACTAACTAAAGATAGTTCTTAGATACTCTCTACCCAGGTTCTCTTATGTAGTCATGCTCCAGTTATCAAAATTAAGAAATTAAGATTAGTTCAACAAATGCAATTAACTGCAGACTATTTAGATTTCCTGGTATTTCTACTAAATGGCTTTTTTTTTTTTCTTCCGGTTCCACAGTTCAGGTCAAGATACCACACTGCCTTTAGTTGTCCTGTCTCCTTAGTCTCCTTCAATCGTGACAGCTCCTCAGGTTTTTTTGTCTTTAATTACTTCTGAAGAGTACTGGCTAGATGTTTTATAGTATGTTCTTCAGCTGGGTTTGCCTTTATTTCATATCATTAGAGTGAGGTTGTGGATTTGGGGTATAATGAGATCAAGAGATCTTGATGGTGATCTTAGCCTTGATCACTTGGCTTAGGTTGTGTGCCAGGTCTCTCTACTGTGAAGTTAAAAGTGTCTTCTTTCCATACTCTATTCTTTGGAGGTAAGTTACTAAGTCTAGACCATTGGAGTTATTACGTCCAGTCTAGGGGATCTAAGATCCATCTCCTGGAGAGAGTATTTAAGAAATTAAAGACATATGTTGAAAGCACCACAGTTATTAATAAAAATTTGATGGAAGATATTATGAGGCAATGTGGATACCCTGGTCCTCTTTAAACTTTCACTTATAAATTTTAGCATTCATCAGTGGATGTTGCCTGTAGCAATTATTACTTTGGAATTGTGAAGACAAATAATGGAAACCTCATTAAAGATGGAGTCCAGAAATCCTGAAGGGGAAGCTCTCACAGACCCTAAGCAGGAGGAAAGTTACTTTACATACCCCAGTATGAGGAAAGAAGAATTTCTCCTTTGCAGCAATGGCCTACCCATTGAGAAACTGCCACCCTCCACCAGTGAGAAGCTGTTACTACTACCCTGAATTCTTTGAAACAGCCCCTCCCAACTTCTTCCTTTGCTCCATAAAAGCAAACCACTCTCTTCTGTTTTCTGGACTTGCCTATGGTTTTCCATAGTTTGCTTGTCCTGCATTGAAGTTCTCTGTTATTTTTGAATAAGCCTATTTTGCTGGTAAAATGACTGGTTCATTTATTGTTGTTTTTTTTGTTTGTTTGTTTGAAAGCCAGTCGTACTCTAATGATGTTGTTCCATTTTCCATTTAATGATGTTGTTTCTCTTTTCATTTATTCATTCATATGTATATTTATGTCAGTATGGTTTCATGGATATTTTTTGACTTATGGATGTTCATTTTATTTTGGGGGGCACAATTAGTTACTATCATTGTTTACTGTATTGCTTAAATGATCCTAGCTCTGGCCATCAGGAGCTCTTAAGAGTTGGTTTCTGGGTCACTTCGAGGAACCCATATCTTCTTTCTTTTTATGCACTAACTTATTTTCTGGCATTATAAGATACTGCTCCTGGCTTTTATCTTGTATTTTCTCTGCCCTAGCTCAGGAATCAGTGTTTTTTGAAGAATCGTGGATCCTTTGATTGGCGAATGGTATTTAGAAACCTAAATCTGGTCTCCTGGTGTTCTTGTTGCAACTAGAAAGTCCTTGTTTCTAGACCCTCTCAGTGTGTAGAGCTAGCAAATGTTTGTATGTGTGCTAACCCATGTATCTATCTCTTTATAGCTCCATCTGTGTATATATTAAACATTCGTTCATACTGGTATCTCTAACTTCAGCCTGTTACCACATGGTTTATTCTGGCATTCCCCTTTGTTTGTAATTTCTTTCTTTCATAGACACAAACCTGGCAATCATCATCTACAATGTATTTACTTATTTATTCAACTCTAGTATGTGTGGAAAATAGTTTCATAATTGCTGAACTGGACCCACATGAGATACATACTTACCAACTAGAGTCCAATATTTTGTCTTTAGACTTTTGTCTTTAGCCTTATAGTATCAAAACTCTATTATACAAAGTTATTTATCCATGAAATCATGGATCAGCAGGTGAGTGGATACAGATACCTCTATACAACTAGGCAATAAAAAGAAAGAAACTGTTGATTCAAGTGAGACAAGGAGATCTTGAATGCATTTTGCTAAGTCAGACACAAAAAGCAGTGTATTCTGTGATTCTATTTACATGATACTGTGGAAAGCAAAACTATAGGGAAAGAAAACAAATCAGTGGTTGCCAGAATTGGGAGTTGGAGGATGGGTACCTAGGAGTGGAGTGGAATTGCTGGGTCATACGATGATTCGATAACTTTTTGAGTAATTGCTAGACTGCTTTCCATAGCAGCTGCACCTTTTTACCTTCCTACCAGCATGTCCAAGCGTTCCAGTTGTTCAGTTTCTTCACATCCTCACCAACACCTGTTTTTCCTTCTTTTCTTTTTTAAATTATAGCCATTCTAGTAAGTATGATATAGTAACTCGTGGTTTTGATTTGCATTTCCCAAGTGACTAAGAGTGTTAAGCATCTTTTCATGTACTTACCATTTGCATATCTTCTTTGGAGAATTATCTATTCCAGTCATTTACCGATTTTTTAATTAGCTTGTCTTGTCTTTTTGTTACGGAGCTGTAGGAATTCTTTATGTATTCTGGATATTAAACCCTGTCAGATACATGATTTGCAAACATTTTTTCCCATTCTATATGTTATCTTTTCATTTCCTTGATAATGTCCTTTGATGCAAAAAAATCAATTTTGATGAAGCCCAATTTTTTTTTTTGCTGCTTGTGCTTTTGGCGTTCCATCTAATAATCCATTACCACATCCAAAGTTTACCCCCTGTATTTTCTGGTTTAATAGTGTTTAGGTCTTATATTTAGGTCATTGATCCATTTTGAGTTAATCTTTGTATATGGTATGAGGTAGTATGAGCACATCTTTCTTTTTAGACCTTTTGAAAAATGCAAATATTTTAAAGATTTAGGAGTCACATTATAGTTTTTTCTTTAAGATAGCAGACAGATACAACATTTAAAATTTTTTTTTATTTATTCATTTGACAGAGAGGAAGATCACAAGTAAGCAGAGAGAGAGGAGGAAGCAGGCTCGAACCCAGGACCCTGAGATCATGACCTGAGCAGAAGGCAGAGGCTTTAACCCACTGAGCCACCCAGGTGCCCAGACAGATACAATATTAATGCATATTTTAAACCTAATATTTTGGAAGAGGGAAAAGGCATGTTTGAATTTCTCACTACTAATATCTTCTAAGGAAAGACTCCCAGGCCCCATCAGATTTAATTTTTTCTGGCTTGTGGTTTATCCTGATTACTTTGCTGAGCAGGCTAGGTTCTGATGGGTTTCTTACCAGTTTCATCAGAGGAGGGGACCTAACACTATGGAATTTCATGAATGTTGGGGAAGACCATCTCCTCACCATCAAACCTCCTCCTCTGTCCCTTCCATAGGAAAAGTTTTGCTCTGTTAGGATCATACCAGTTTCTCATGAATCCAGATAAAGATTCTTTTTTAGAGGTTTATTTATATTTTATTTTAGAGAAGGAAGAGAGGTAGAGGGAGAGAGGGAATCCCAGACTTCACACTGAATTTGAAGCCCGATGTGGGGCTCAATCCCACAACTCTGAGATCATGACCTCAGCCAAAATCAAGAGTCAGATGCTTACTGACTGAGTGATGCAGATGCTCCCCAGATAAGAAAGATTATTAACTACCAACATCTACCATAAAAAAAAGGCTAGACTTTGGAGAACATATAAAATCTACTCTACTTTTGGTTATCAGAAACTTTGACAGGATCTGAGCTAATACAGAGCTTCATAATCATTTTTTTAGCCCTTCTCAGTTATTATTTATTTTCTTTTCCTTTTTTTAAAAGATTCAACTATATCTAAAGAAGAATAGGGCATATCATAGTTTGCAAAAATGTCTGCCAACTTCGGCAGACAACCATCTATCAAGAGTAAGCGACACAAAAATATTGTATCTAGGTCTTAGCCATCCCCTAAGAAAAACAGGGGCAGATGGTATGTAGAATTTAACAAAACTTTGAATACAAAAGGTATGTTACAAATTCAATATTGACCAAAAGAAATATGTAATAATTTGGGGTTTGTGCTTGGAACTCTGTAATGTACTGATTAATGACTAAAGGAGATTGAAATAGAAAATAAGATGAACAAAATTTGTTATAAGCAAAATAACAAAGCAATAAAAAAATGACTTGGTCACTAGAATAGTCCACTTACTTATCTGGAGTAAGAAAAACATACAAAATATATAAAGTACTCTAAATTTTGTGATAGAAAAATCTGAAGTCGACATTTACAATTTGAGGTTGCAC
>PITA01027414.1:0-13438 GCA_004023965.1 Spilogale gracilis | reverse complement strand
CCAGAGCTGGGGGACCCGCCCCTGCAGGGCCCGGCCAGCCTGGAGCCTCTGGCACCCCCGGAGAGCACCGAAGATGGTGCTGACACAGAGAGGTGCCTGGGGCTGGGTGTGTGTGGGGGGACAGGAAGGGGTTTCTCAGGCTGGGGAGGCCTGTGCCAGGGGTTGCTCTGCTGTTTGCTCCTGCTGTCCCCGAGCCACTCTGCCCTGCTCCTCCCTCTGTCCATCTTCTGCCTCTTTCCATCCTCTAGTTTTTTGTCTCTTCTTTTCCTCTTCCTCCTCCTGCACTCTTTGCTCTCTCTCCTTTGCCTCTCTGGCCCTCCTGCTCCCACCCCTCCACCCCCCCACCCCCGCTTCTAGTTTTTATCCCCTCTCTCCTCTTCTGAGCCACCACCCTGGGCCTTGCTACTGCCTCCCTGTGCCCTGTCCTCCATCCCCACCCTCTGTGCTCCTAGCCTGGGGGCCCTGTCCTCCTCACAGTTGGGGGGCAGGCTGTGCCCCCTGCCTGTCCTTGTGCTGCTGCTTTGGGGACCCTTTGGTGGGTGGGGGAGGTGAGTTGGGTTCCATTTGGGTCCTCCTCTGACCCTGTGTCCCTCTCTCCCCAGAAGGTGGAAGAGGTGGGTGCATGGGCCCTGGGTGGGGGAGGGCTAGCCCCTCCCCCATTTCTCCCAGCCCCTCCCCTCTCCCCATGGGCTATCCCTTCCCCTTCACCCTGCGAGGGGTGGGTGGAGACATCACCCTCCCAGCAGAAGAGCTAAGTATTGAAATCTTCCCTCCCTCCTTCCCTGCTCTGCCCTCCCCCATCCCCTCTCCTCAGGGAAGGGAGGGCTCAATCTTGTGCTCCAGAAGGGGTTTCCTTCCCCACCCCCACCAAGTTCCCTGGTCCCTCCTGACAGCCCACTGCCCCAACCGCCCAAAGTCCCAAGTCCCACTGCTCCTTCTGACTCTCTCCTCTCTTCTGTTGCATGTTTGGTATCTGTCCCTGTCGCCCCTACCTTGGTACCCGTCTGTCCCTGTCCTGGTCTCTCCCTGACCTGGTATCTCCCCACCTCTGTCCCTCTCCTGGTCTCTCCCACTGTCCCTGTCTTGGTCTCTCCCTGTCTCTGTCCTCGTCTTGGTCTCTCCCTGTCTCTGTCCTGGCCTCTGCCTGACTCTGTCCTTGGCCTCGGGGTCCAGGCTATCGGGGCGTCTGGGGCGCTCGGAGAGCCTGCGGGTGAGTGACCGCCGCCGGCCTTCCCGGGGCAGCCTCGGGGCTAAGGGCCGGGGTGGGGGCCGCTCCCGGAGTGACGTGGACATGGACCCCAGCTCTGCCACGGCCGTGCTTGGCCCTACCCGACGAGCCACGTAGGTCCTTCCTCCCCCATCTACTGAGGCAGCCTGGAGAGTCAGGAGGATGGTGGGGGAGGGGTCGTTGCCAGAGCTCCGGAAAACTGGGTATTGGATGCTGAGGTCACTGAGGTCACAGGACAGGGATGGGACTCTTCTTTCTTCGAGATTTGGGGGCTCCTCTGGAGGCCTTGAATGCCAAGGCCACAAGGCTATGGGGCGGGTGGGGGTTGGACACTAGGAATGGAAGTGTCCTCCTGGGGATGCTTCAGGCTGAGGTGCTAACAAGGCCTCTGTCTCACAGCCCTGAGCCTGGAGATGAAGGGGACCCGGGGCGGTCCGCACTAGAGCTGGAACCAGAAGAGCCCCCTGGCTGGCGGGAACTCATCCCCCTCGGCACCCTGCACAGCCTGCCCAAGAGCCAGGTGAAGCGGCAGGAGGTCATCAGCGGTGAGTACCAGGGACACTACCCAGTTCTGGCACAGAGATGGGGCACTGTGCGTCCCCACTCACCACAGGCCCATCTTGAAGGCAGCCTATTTTTTGCTGAGGGCCATTAGTCACGTGCATCGTGGAAGAGCCACTCGTGGAACGGGAATGTCCAAGTGACATTTCCTGCGAGTTTTTCTAGTGCAGAGCAGTGGTCATAAGAGCTGAAGGGGTAAGTGAAGTCGTATTTCTCCAAGGAAGTCTTTGTTTCCTTATTGGGGTAGTAATGGTTCCTGTCTCAGAAGATGGTCACAGAGCTGAGGGGATTCATGGGAAGTGTTTAGTGTGGTGTGGGGCCGGGTGAGAAGATTCCGGTGTGACTTAACCGTTCAGAGGCAAAAAGGGTCCCATGGGGACAACTTTCGGAAGGTAATCAGTATATTATCGGTGCTTGCTTCTGGGCAGGGAGACGATGGAAGTATTGTTTCCGTCTTCCCTGTGATCATGAACTGGGTGTAGGGAGGGCATTTGGCAAAAATAGAACACTTCTTTGGAAGCTCTGGTTTAGAAGTTTATTTACAAGTTGCTTAATAGGAAGAAGGGTACTCATTTGGAATTTTTAGGGCAGTCGGGGAATAGTTTTTGTGTCAAAAATGCTTCTAAGGATATGAGCCAAACAAAGCAGTGCTATCCGATAGAATTTTCTGGAATAATGAAAACACAGCGTCTACGCTGTCCAGCATGGGATAGCTACCACTGACCACGGGATTTTGTATTCACTCCAGTTAAAACCTGAAGGTCTGTGTGTGGCTAGTGGCTACTGTTGCAGACGGCACTGCCGTTGCTCTCATCAGAAAAGTATCCCTGACACAGAATTGTGTGTTTAGTTTCTAGGAACTCCTGGGTCCCCTGAAACCCAGGCATGTGCCCTCGGAGTGGGGGGGGGGGGGCTGGATCCAAGGCTATCGAAATGCGTATGTGAAGGGCTAGTGTTGTTCCAGAAACTAAGGTGAAGAAACTTGCTGGAGGCTAAACACAGCCACAGGCTTGCTGCTGGTGGTGCTACCAGCTCATCCCAGTTCGCCTGGAATTTTCCCAGGTGTATGAAAATCCCACCTTCTGGGAAGGACGTGGGTGCCAGGCACACAGGAACCATCTGGTCACCCTGGCTGGCTGCCATAGCCAAGGAAAACCGGCAGTGGGATCAGGAATCCTCTGTGGCAATTTCAGGGGCAGATGAATCCATCCAGGGAGCGTTCTCCCTGTCCCCTACCCCAAGCCTGCCTCTGAGACTGCATCCCCTCCTTTGTGCCCTCCCCAAATGTGGTTCCTGCTCGGTGGCCCCACAGAGCTGCTGGTGACCGAGGCTGCCCACGTGCGCATGCTCCGGGTACTGCATGACCTCTTCTACCAACCCATGGCAGAAGGGGGCTTCTTCTCCCTGGAGGAGCTCCAGAACATCTTCCCCAGCCTGGATGAGCTCATCGAGGTGCATTGTGAGTGCAGGGCTGTCTGTGGCCGGCCATGTGCCCCACTGCTGGCTCCCTCCTCAAGGCCTCTGTGGCTAGACCTGGAGCCTAGCACGTTCTCCTTGAGCACCTACCATGGGCAGCCTCTTTTATAGCCCTGGACCCCTCCAGAGCTCACATTCCAGGGGGCACATCAACAAGGGTGTAGGGTGGGGGGTGGTCCACCGGCCCCAAGGATCCAACAGTTGCACCCCGACCGCCGCCACCTCCCTGACCAGCTCTTGTGTACCACTGCTGGGACCCTGACAGCACCCCCTTCCCTCACCACTTTCCACAGCCCTGTTCCTCGATCGGCTGATGAAGCGGAGGCAGGATAGTGGCTACCTCATTGAGGAGATTGGAGACGTGCTGCTGGCCCGGGTGAGGGTGCCCAGCCCCTGCCCCCCCCCCCAGGGTCCCTTTCTCCTAGCCAGGGCCTTAGAATCCAGGCCCAGGGAGGCCACGTCTCAACCTCTCTCCCATCAAGACCCAGGGGTCTGGGCCGCTCACTCTATGCGCCTGTTTTTGAGGCTGCTGTTCCCACGTGAGGCCCTGCTCTTCCCAATCCCACCTGAGACACCCTCCCTGGCCTGAATCTCGCTGTAGTTTGATGGTGCCGAAGGCAAATGGTTCCAGAAAATCTCCTCCCGCTTCTGCAGCCGCCAGTCATTCGCCTTAGAGCAGCTCAAAGCCAAGCAACGCAAGGAGCCTCGGTTCTGTGCCTTTGTACAGGTGAGGGAAAGGCTGGGGGCCCCAAGGTCCCCGGGGGGGTGGGGGACAGGGGGCTGGCGACCTCGTCCCCTGCGGCACGCCCTGTCTGGGCCTCCCCAGCGCCACTCTACCCACAGGAGGCCGAAAGCCGCCCCCGGTGCCGCCGCCTGCAGCTAAAGGATATGATCCCCACGGAGATGCAGCGTCTGACCAAGTACCCCCTGCTCCTGCAGAGCATCGGGCAGAACACAGGTGCCAGTGCCCGGCCCCACGCTGCGGGGGCCCCTGTCTCTCTGTGGGGTGGGGGTGGAACAGGCCAGGAGCTTCTGGGCTCGGGGTTCACCAGGGCCGGTCTCCCCTTTGGCGCAGAGGAGACAGCGGAACGGGAAAAAGTGGAACTGGCAGCTGAGTGCTGCCGGGAAATTCTGCACCATGTCAACCAGGCCGTGCGCGATATGGAGGACCTGCTGGTAAGCCTGGCCGTGGCCGTGGGCCCAGGGTGATGGGGCATCGGTGTGCAGGGCTTGGCCGGTCTTTGTCTCATCTACCTCCGGGCCCCTTTTCTGGAGGCTGGGCCCCGCCCTGGGCTCATCCCCCTCAGGGTCACTGTGGGTCAGCCGCAGCCCTTGGGTGGTTCCCCTGACTCTCCCTTCCCCGCCATAGCGGCTCAAGGATTATCAGAAGCGCCTGGACTTGTCCCACCTGCGGCAGAGCAGCGACCCCATGCTGAGTGAATTCAAGGTGGCCCTGCCCGCCCTGCTCTCTCCACCTCTCCCTGGCCTTCCCCTGCCCCCAGGCAGCCCTGACCCTCCTGCCCCAGCGATTCTCTGCTAGTGCACCCCTCCCGGAGTGAGAGCCACTCCTCGGCCCGGAACCCCTGCTCAGTCCCAGTGGGTTGCCCCTCCTGGTCCCTGCCTGCCCTCCCCCGCTCTGGCCTGCGCTGACCGGGTACTCCCTCCTGCCTCCAGAATCTGGACATCACCAAGAAGAAGCTGGTACACGAGGGCCCGCTGACGTGGCGGGTGACCAAGGACAAGGCTGTGGGTAAGCGTGGGGGGCGGGGCCAGGGGCAGGGTCCTGGAGGGTGGGGGGCTGCTGCTGAGCTCGGGGCCCTTCCCTGCAGAGGTCCATGTGCTGCTGCTGGACGACCTGCTGCTGCTGCTCCAGCGCCAGGATGAGCGGCTGCTGCTCAAGTCCCACAGCCGGACACTGACGCCCACGCCTGACGGCAAGACCATGCTGCGGCCTGTGCTGCGGCTCACGTCCGCCATCACCCGCGAGGTGGCCACTGGTGAGGCCCCTGCCCACGGAATGGGAGGCGACCCTCTGAAAGAGCTAGCGAGTGCCCACGCTGGCCCCGCGAGGCCGTGGCAGAGGCAGAGAAGGGGGAAGATGTGAGGGGCCCAACGGCCAGGGGTGGTGGTGGGGGCCAGTAGTGTTGTGGGTCTTAAGGGAGCTGGGTAGCTCCCCAGGGGATTTGCACGGACGAGCAGCCTGCTCTGATCAGTATTCAAAGATACCCCCTGGCTGTGTCTTGAGGAGCAGGGTGCAGCAAGGAGCCATCTCCACCAGGGGTTTTGTGGGGCAAGCCAGACTGGGGATTTGCTGCCTGATGGATGAGGAGGTGTAAGACGGAGGCCTTGGGGATGAGGCGCAGGAAGGATGGTGTGAACTGCCGGAGCCTCAGGCCACCACCATCAGGCTGCCCCTGCCTCTCACCCAAGCTCAGGGGAGATGCATATGGGGGCGACCCTGGCTCCGAACCCTCCCTCCTTGCTCCTGCAGATCACAAAGCCTTCTATGTCCTTTTCACATGGGACCAGGAGGCCCAGATATACGAGCTGGTGGCCCAGACCGTGTCGGAACGGAAGAAGTGAGAGGGGCTGGGTTCTCAGCTCGGGTGGAAGAGGAGGCCGCGGCCCAGGATGTGCGGGCTCTAACTGCCTGCCCCTGGTGGGGCCTGACCTGTCTCCCCAGCTGGTGTTCCCTCATCACCGAGACGGCTGGATCCTTGAAGGTTCCTGCTCCTGCCTCTCGCCCCAAATCCCGGCCCAGCCCGAGCAGGTGAGGGAGGACATTGGAGGGCTGAAGAGCTGGGGAGCTGTCTTGTGGGTCTCCAGACCCTGAGCTCTGTCCCTGTGTGTGTCTGCGTGTCACCATCACAGCCTCTCTGGCCTCCGTCTAGGGCCCTCTGTCTCCATCTCCCAGCCTCAACTTCTGTTTGTGGCTCGCCCACCTGCCCCCTCCTGCTGTCTCCCTGCTGCCTCCCCAGGGCCAAGGCTGTGGGGTCACCTAGTGCTTCTGCCCCCTCCCCCCAGCACCCGAGAGCCCCTGCTTAGCAGCTCGGAGAACGGCACCGGTGGCGGCCGAGAAATGCCTCCAGCGGATGGTGAGCCTTTGGCAGGGGGCACGGAGTAGGGGCGGGGTGTCGTGGGAAGGCCTGGAGGCAACTGAGCACCCCTTCCTGTCTCCCACCCAGGCCGGACAGAGAGGATCCTCAGCACGCTCCTACCCTACTGCAGGCCCGGCCCCGAGGGCCAGCTCGCTGCCAAGGCCCTGGAGAAAGGTGGGCCATGGGGGGCTGTCCCTTGCCCCCCACACACACGCCCGGCTTGCACCACTGTCCTCGGACCCCTGTCCCTCCCTTGACCTTTGGCTCAGCCTCTCCCTAGATGCCCTCCATCCTCTGTGTTCCCTGCCTCTTCTCTGCACCCCCTTTGCATCCCTCACCCCCACTTTCCCCTCTGGCCCCTCCCCCATTCTGACTCTGTTCCCTCGCCCCTACCAGTGGTGTCCCTGAAGCAGCTCCTGTTTCCCTCGGAGGAAGACAGTGGGGCAGGGCCTCCTCGTGAAGGCGATGGGGTTCCAGGGGACGGTTCCCAGAACCCTACCCAGGCCCGGGAGATTCGGGAGAAGCTGCTCAGCCTGGAGGAAACTATGAAACAGCTGGAGGTGGGGGCTTGGTGGGGGGGGGGACCGGGGGGAAATGGGGCTGACTGTGTGGAGGGACCCCTCTCATGGAGGACTCTCCAACCAGGAGGTGGAGGAGGAATTTTGTCGCCTGCGACTCCTCCTGTCTCAGCTTGGGGAGAACACCGTCCCCCAGTCTGGCTCTAGCTGAGGCTCCTGCTCCAGGCAGGTGAGTGGAGAACTGGAGGGCCTGGTGCTGGGATCAGAGGGGAGGGACTAGAGTGGGCATCTCAGGGGCTCCCTTCTCCATAGCTCCTTCCTGCTCTCTCCCTCTGCCTCAGTCTAATCTCCCTGCATCTCCCCATCGCACCTCCTGTCTCTTCTCCTCAGGCTCTTCGGTGTTCTGTGTTCTCTCTGTGCCTCCTCCCTCTACCCATCTTTTTCCTACACCCCCAGGCCTTTCACGAGACGGAGGGCCACCTGCCCCCCCCCACCGCACAGCCGCAACTGCATCTCCAACCCCAGAGGCCTGAGGAGAGGGAGCTGGGCTGCTGAGGAGGGGGGCCATGGGGGGGGTGCCCAGCTGGGATCACTGCCTCCCTGCAACCTCCCATCAGCCTTGGCCTTCTCTCCCTCCACCTTCTGCTTGGGGGACTCAGGGCTTCAGTGGGAGGGGGGACAAGGACACCACAGTGACCCTCCCATGCCCCGGGCCATCTCAGTATTGCCCGGAGGGGACCACCCCTCCATTCCCCACCCCCAAGTGCCTTTGCTCTGTTTTTATACCCTGAATTGGAGGTTTATTTTTTAATATATATTATCTAAGGAGAGAGTTGTGTGTGTGAGGCTGGGTTGGGGGCCCTGAGTGGTTTCTGGAACCCTCTGTGACTGACATCACTCTCCTGGGTTTGTCCCACGTGCCTTTCTCCAGTTCTCCCTTCCCGGGCTCTTACAGAAACGCTCCCACCCTGAGCCCCAACTCACCCCTGACGCCGGGCTCCCCCACGGCTCACACTCCTTCCTGTTCTTTTATTTTTGTAGTAAAGTCTCTGGAGGTGGCTGGTGGGGGTTGTGGGGAGGGGGCCCCCCCTGGGTGGGGGCTGGGGGCGGGGTTATTGCTCTGAGCCCCCTGTCCCAGGGGGCCTATATGGGGAGGGGTCAGGACTGGGGCCAGCACAAGGGGAGACACCGCTGCACACACACACAGGTCACAGCACAGGGGGTGGGGGGGGGAGAGAGGCTAGGCGCCATATTGCACTTTGGGAGTGGGGCCAGACGGGGACCCCCCTCCAACAGGAGGGTGGAGGCCGTCACATTCCCTCCCCCCATCTGGATGGGGGAGGTGAGACCTCCAACCTGGGGTGAGGGAACAAGGTGGGCAGCCAAGTGCCTGGTCCTAGGAGGGGTCGAGGGCGGGCCCCCGGCCTCAGGCGGGACATGGAGGGCAGGCCAGGCCATGGGCATGAGTGGCTGCCCCAACCCCTGCCCTGGCGGAACCCTTCATCCCACACTGGTTCAGCTGCCAATCCCCCCTTTGCTTGCCTTGGCCTTGGGGGGCATGGGGAGACCCTCGTCACCCTCGCTGTCAGAGCTGCAGCCGCTGACGTCTGTGATCTCCAGCTCCGAGTCACTGTCGTCCTTCCCGCCCAGCGCAGCCTCTGGACCCCCAGCTCCTGGCAGTGCCCGGCGAGGGGCTGCTGCCAGGCCCGGAGGGCGCTCAGGGCCCAGGCCCTCCCCTGCCACAGCCAGGAGGGGTGAAGTTGTAGGGGCTCCCCCAGCCCCTGCCGAGGGCAGGTGGCCCAGGGAACTGGCCAGAGGGTTGGGGTAGAAGTGCGGGGGATACAGAGATGGGGGCAGCTTGGGGAAGGGGCCGGTGAGATACGGGTTAAAGTTCCAGGGGTAGTCTGGGAAGGCGCGGCCGTAAGGACCCAGGAGGCCTGGGGGCTTGGAATAGCCAGTGGCACCTGGGGAGCACAGGGGGTGGGTCAGGCCGGGGTCCCCTCCACCGTGGGAAGGTGCCCCCTCCCTGCACTGTCCACTGAGGTCTGCCCACTCCACCCTCAGCTGGTTTTCCCAGTCCTCTGTCACCCTAAAAGCCCTTCTCCCAGCCTGTCCCTTCCCCAGTTTCCCTCCTCCCTGTCGCTCCCAAGTGCTCCAGTGGCTTTTAAACACGGGCTCACATTCAGCCCCACCCTGGGCCTCCTTCCAGCATCTTCCTCTCCCCAATCACCTTTCCTTAGACACGGGCAGTGTGCCCCGCTTACAACCCGCCCCCACACCCACAGGCCCTTACCGGAGCCCAGGAACGGGAAAGGGCTGTCCAGACGCAGCTTGTCTGTCTCAGGGGCGAACAGGGGAGCCCGGGCCCCCGGCTCTCCCAGGCGAGGGGCTGAGAACAGGGTCTGTAGTGTCTGGAGAGGGAGGTGAGGGAGGCAGCACAGCTCAGACCTGCTGCCCCATCCCCAGGGGTTTGAGGGCCAGGGAGAGGGCACCAACTCCCCCAGTTCTGGGACTCCAGTTTCCTAACTCACCTCGGGGGTAAGGGGAGGAGCATCTGGCCCAGGGGTCCCCCCAAAGGGACCAGGGGTCAGTAGGAGTGGGGAGCCTGTGGTGGCTGCTGCCACATCCAACAGTGGGTAATTGACAAGCACGACTTTGCTGAAGTTGAACTTGTAGGTGAACCTCTTCCCTTTGGTCTTATGGAGAATCCGCTTGTTGTAGTAGTAGCTGTGAGGAGAGGGAGGATGAGGGGACGCCGGGGAGGGGCACCGAGAGAGGTAAAGAGGGAGCCCCGAACTTGTTAGTACACAGAGCGCAACAGTTTGGGGAAACTGAGGCTCACAGAAGTCCCTTAACCAAGGTAGCAAGGCAGGGGTGAAGCAGGGGCTGGGAACCTGGCTTCCCGCGTCCCTCCCTCTCACAGGTAATCACAGGAGCTACCCACACAGACCCTGGAATCTTGGGATCCGGGGGATTCTGCCCCAGGAGACAGAGAGCAAGCCCCCAGGGGCCGGGCCAGCCTCTCCCTGCCCCTCCTCACCGCAGGGCCCGGCTCAGCTTGTCGTAATTCATGTGGGGCTTGCACTTGCGGACGCCCCAGAGCCGAGCCACTTCATCGGGGTCCTTGATGACGAACTCCCCGTAGTCCCCCTGCCAGGCGATGACCCCCTGGTACTCCTCCTTCTGCAGCAGCTCCAGGATAAAGTGCCACAGCTGGATCTGCCTCGAGCCAGGGGACGACTCCGGCTTGTAGGCCCAATCCGGGAAGGCAAACCCTGGGGACAGGAGGCAGGGGAGTGGCCCCGGGTCAAGACGCGAAGCCGGGGGCTCTGGGTCTGCGCGGACTTGGGAACGCATCCTCCCCGGAATCCTGGTCTCTGATGAGCAGCTGGCCAGCCTCAGGCATCTTTAGGGACCCAGTTCCTACTCTCTACTCCAGGTGGTGTCCAGGCCCCGAACTCTCCAAACAGCACAAGAGGGCTTAGTCATCCCGGGACCTAGGGTAACACCTGCAGCCACCGCCTCTCCCTTGGCACAACTCTCCTGGGTTTGGGGTCCGGGGGTAGAGTGCGGGGAGGCCACGGGAGGGGCACCCCCTCCTCATTGATAGCCCTTCTCCCGCTGCTCCCTCCAGCCTGGCCCTGGGAGGCCTCTGGTCTCTCCTCTCTGGAACACCCCTATGTCTTGCTGTCTCCCCTCCTCCCTGGCCCTCGCCCCCTGCTCTGACTCCCCAGAGCCCTCCACTGACCCCGTGCTGCCATGTCCAGGCCAGGCTGCCGTACCCATGTGTGCGCGCCTGTCCACGCATTTATACCTTTCACGTCCCATGGCCCCTCCCTATGTCTATGCTCCATCGGTCTGACCGCACTGAGCCTCAGCAGAAGCCCACAGCATACAGGTCACACGGAGGCCCACTCACAGTCGGCCTACGGGCACACCAGAGTGGGGGGCGGCACCTCACACGCATGCCGCTCAGGCAGGCCCGCCGGACCCCCACACTCGCGCATCTCAGGCCCCTCGGAGCTGGAACCCACTCACCACACAGCCACAACAGGGCCCCAAAGGCCCAGGTAACAGTGCAGCACCAAGACGAGTGTCAGCCTGACAGGCACGCATAGGGTGACACCCATGACACCATGCCTGTCCTTTCCCTCAGATCCCAGGCCCAGGCATGAGTCTGGAAGGATTAACCCTGAAGGAACCAAGCCTGGGGAGCTGGGCGAGCAGCCAGGTAACCTAAGAGGTCCCTGCCTTCCCTGGCTTAGTAGAATTTCAGGGGTGGGAGGGAAGGAGCAGGGTCCCATCTGGGCAGGCTGGGGTGTCCCAGGGGGTGCTAATGCCTCCCTGCCGGAGGCTCAAAGGCCAGGCACCTTCCTCCCTGAAAGGGGAATTTTTCTCTCAACTCCATTTTGGTTCTTTGTTACTCCAGGTGACAGAGCTCAATTAACTCGCAAGCTCTGGCCCATTCCACACCCAGAACACATCCTAGTCGGGAAGAGGCGACCCCAGAGATGACACCACACAACTGACCACACACACGCAGATACACAGCCCAATCCGGAACCACTGTCTGTCTGCAAATGCATGTCCTCAGATACACTGTACCTGCTGAGACAGAGGTCCACAACTCGAGAGGACCCGCAACCTCAGCCTGCAGACATACATTATGACAGCCCCCCAAAGTCCGTCACGAACTCAGTAACACACAGACACACAAGCCTGGGAGACACCCACCCACACAGACCGAAGCCCACCCAGACATCCATCCTGGACCCCGGCACAGACTCGGAAGTAACGGTAGCGGGCTCAACACCCCACGGAGGTAGGGCCGTACTTGGCAAGCTGGCACACACCTCCCCGCCAATCCTAAAAGGTAAGTGTGCCTGACATCCCAAAGAAACATGGCCCACCCAGCCCAGACACACCCAAGTGGCCTCCTGTGTGTGTGCAAGCAGGCACAGCGGCTCACAGAAAGACGCTGCATGTCCTCTCCCTGTGTGACCCCTTCCTTCAAGAAGCTCCAAAGCATGACACAGGGATGCACTCTGAGACCCCACACAGAAACAGGCAGAGTCCTAATGTGCACACATACGGGCATGCACGTGCGCGCGCGCACACACACACACACACACACACACACACACACACACTGCCCATCTGTGGGGCGGGCATGTGACTTGGACTCAAATGCACATCCAAGCCACTCTTACTGTCCACATCCCCAGCTCCAAGTGTCCACGTCTGAGCAGACTGTCCGTCCTCTCTCCCAGGGCTCCGGCAGGCTGGGCCATGTCTCCACGTCCCCCTGCGCCTGGCCCGTGCCCCTGTAGTCCCCACCCCTGCTCCGTCACTCCCTCAGTGCCTGGCTATCTCCAGTCTCCTTGCCTCTCTTTGTCCGAAGGTCCTGGGCAGGAGCAGGCTGAGGTACGCAGCCAGGACCCCAGAACCTCAGACCCCTGGATCCTGTCTCTCTGTGGCGGGCCCTGATACCTCCCCCACCCTCCAAGACCCTCATGTCCCATCAGGCAAGTGGCAGGGACATCTGGCTGTGAAGGTTTTAGCCAAGTTTTCTGCCAAGTTTTCCATTAGGGGGTTGCATTCAGGGGACTGAAAGAGAGACCCGGACAGAGGAGGGAAGACAGGGAGAGGTGCAGAGAGGAGGCGCCGGCTGGCTGGGAGGGGGCGGGAGATCCAGGCCAGGGCCAGTTACCGGGGGTCCAGAGAGCCGGCAGGGCGGGCGGGGTGAAGAGAAGGTCGGAGACACAGCTACAGTCCATGGTGGAGCCAGCCCTGCAGAGAGGCCGGGACAGACACACGGCGACAGGACAGGCGGGGGCAGGCAGGAGAGACAGACAGGGGTCAGTGGGGTGGGTGCTCAGCCCAGGCCCACCTGTCCTGCCCCCCACCGCCCTCTCCTCCCACATGCAGCCAACCCTTCCTCCCAGCCTCTCCCGCAGCTTCCTCCTCGCTCGGTGCCTCCATCACTACCCACAGCACACACACACACACACACCCCCCCGCCTCCCTCCCCACTGCTCCCACTCACTCTCGCTCACTCACACTCACCGCTCACCACCCGCCCGCCCGCCTGCACCCGCTCTGCCACCGCCACCCCTCCAGCTCTCACGCCTGATCTCTCATCTATCTCTGGGTCTCTGTCCCTCTCTCTAGCCAGCCCAGATCTGTCTTGCTCTGAACCTCGCCCCCACCTTGTGGCCTGCCCAACGGACCCCCGGGGTTGGCTCCTCCGGCTCCCAGGCAGCCCCCAGCTTTCACCTGCCAGCCAGCCTGCCCCGCACCCTACAGGAGGGCTCCCACCGCTTCTCCCCAACCTGCTGCCCAGCCCTCAGACCCTGGCCACTTGCACCTGCCTCCCCCACCCCCAGACACCCCTTCCCTTAGATCTGCCTCCCCTACTCCCCAGACACCCCTTCCCCTTAGATGGGCTTCTCCCTCAGAGAGACCTTCCCCAAACATCCTACTGCCAACAGCTCCCCTCAGACACCTTCTTCCTTGGATATGTCTCCCCTCAAGACAGCTCCCCTCAGACACTTCTT
>PITA01027413.1:0-12343 GCA_004023965.1 Spilogale gracilis | reverse complement strand
CGCCATCCTCAGAGTTCTCAGTTTGGAAGAGCTGGGAGGGCTGAACCGTGGAGTCTGTGGGAGCACTAAGCCCCTCCATTTCCCAGACGGAGACACAGATCCAGAGTGGTACAGGCACCGAGAACCCTTCTCCCTTCTCAGCCCAGGGTTCTGTCCCCACAGCGTGCCTGTGTTTCCACAGAGATCCCTGGGCTTTAAATCCTGCCTCCACTCATGTTCCAGAAGGGAAAACAAGGTCTCAAAACAACTCAGAGTAGAATTTGAGGCCCCATCTCCCTTTCACCCCTCCTCTGTCCTCTGCCCTGTTCTCTGCTGCCTAGAACCAGAAACCCAAGGAGAGTGTGTAGAGGGGAGGGAATGGCTGAGATGCCCCGAATAGTGGAGAGGTCAGGCCCATGGAGTGGGGCTATTGCTGCCTGCACACCGGAGGCCAGGTGGAGCCCTGGCATGCTGGGGGTGATAAGCACATTTTTACCCTGCAGAGGAATTCTCCCAAGGGCTGGGGGCACAGACCAGAGTCTTCAAGACGCCCGGCTCCTTCTGTCTGTGCAGGCCTAACACATAGCCTCTGCCACTCCAGCCAAGAGAGGGACAAATATTTAATAACTGACCCTGTTTTTAGGGCCTCCACACAGTGGCCACTGCCTTCTCAAGATGCCTTCTGCCTGGGTGTGTGACAGAAGTGTCAGTCCTCAGCTGAGAAGGAGCCTAGATGGCCCCCACGTGGCCCCTCCTCATTCCTTTCTGGGCTTCTCACTCCTTGCTCCTCCGGCTGTTTGCAGGGAGGGACAGGAGAGGCCCCAGCCGCAAGTGCCCCCACTCCTGGGCCTTCTCCAGGCGCCTGGGCTCCATCGGAGGCTCCCTCACCTGAGGAATGAGGCAAAAATAATGCCAGGCACAGGGCCTTTAAGAGATTGAGAGAGGCCTGGCCCACTTCCATTTTTAGAGGTTCTTCATCTAGTAAAAAATGAAGAAATGCCATAACAAGGTTACAAACTTTGTGCTTTATTTAAAGTCTCACGATGAACACCTGGTCCTCTTGGTGTGCCTCTGTCTCATTTGGTGACAGTGTCAGGAGTCTGTACTGGAGGCCCCTGATGACCAGGAGCCCCCAAAGCACCTCTGGCCCATCTCTCCCCCAGACTCCCACCGTGTGTGCCCAAGAACCCAGCCTTCGGTGGTCCTGTTTTGTGGCTTTTGAAAGTCTAGAACTTCATCATTCATCAAGTCCTCTGAGACTTTGCCCGGGGTCCCTCAGTAGCTTAGGGATGAAGGCAAGGGAGTCAGCCCGTTTCATAGACGAGGAAGTGGGTCCGGCGAGGGCAATATTCCTTGCTGGCCGTCAGAAGCAAGGCCAGATGGGGACCCCGTGCCCTGATTCCATGTCAGGGCATCGGTCTCCCCATCACACTGGGATGCAAAGAGGCAGGTGGAGATTTGCCCAGGTGCTCTTAGTCCAATCAGTCAGGTCCTGGGGGGGCTGCTGTTCTTTGGCTACAATCACTGCAGTGTCCCATCTTCCTCAGCAGATGGAGAGCTTGGGAGATACTGGGTTAATTCAAGCTGTGAAGTGAGCGGGTGATTTGGGTGCTAATTAAAATGACAGGAAGTAAACAGCGCTTGGAAACACCCAGCATGTACCCCCTCAGCCCGGCTAGGCCTGCGCACTTACCAACCACCATCTCTCCTCCAGCTTGGCACAGTGGGCCCTGTCTCCATGGCAACCGCGCTCAGCCACAGAGATCAAAGCAGGAGATGGGCGAGCTCCAAACCAGCCGAACCAGGGGCTTAAGAAGGGGTTTCTGGGAAGCGCCTGGAGAAGGCCGTGTCCAGGTGTCTCTCCCCACCATTGCCAGCCCCTCCGCTGGCTCCAGGGCTCCCTGCCCAGAGCTTGGGGCAGAGCTGCTGTGGTGGGTGGAACCATCCGTGAGCTGGGAATCTGACCTCCCTGGCCTGGGACTTTGCTCATCCACTGAAGTTTATGGTTTGGGGTTTTTTTTTTAAAGATTTTATTTATTTGACAGAGAGAAACACAGCCAGAGAGGGAACACAAGCAGGGGGAGTGAGAGGGAGAAGCAGGCTTCCCGCCGAGCAGGGAGCCTGATGTGGGACTCGATCCCGGGTCTCCGGGATCATGACCTGAGCCAAAGGCAGTCACTTAACCAACTTTGAGCCACCCAGGCGCCTCAAAGTTTATGGGTTTATGGAGCAGTACAGAGTGCTGATTAGGGACACAGACTCTAGAATCACAGTTCTGGGGCTACCAGTACTCTTCTGCTATGCGATTGACATGTGATCCTGCATAAGTCACTTCACGTCTCCAAGCCTCAGTGTTATCATCTGAGAAATGGGGATCACAATAGTAATTTTCTCTTAAGGTTTTGTAAAGAGTACCCGAGCCAATGAATATAAAGTGCTCAGGACAATGCAATGTGGGCCACGTGGTCATTGCTGAAAAGATGTTAGCTGATATTAGCGGTATTTTTACTAAGGGCTAGGTGCTGGGCATAGACGGAGGAATTTTATAGGGTGTCTGCCCTCCAGGAACTGGCCGTCTCGATAGGGCAGAAGTGACAGCATCGCGTAGCGTGAGCGGGACAAGCCACCTGAAGGGGAGCTGGGTTTGGGGCTGCGTGAGGGAAGATGATGCCCGAGCTCAGTTTTGAAAGGTGACTAGAAACCCTGGAGCTGGGTACAGACACACATCCTGCATGAGGAAGAAGGCCGTGTCTTCTGGCCAGGCCGAAGCCTCCACTGGAGGGACACGGGGCTTGGGTAGCCAGGAACAGATCGGAAGAAGACAGATTTTCTTCTGTAGGTGACAGGGACCAAGGGAGGGTCCCCCTCCCCAAAGACTTTATTTATTTGATAGAGAGAGAGGGAGAGAGAGCATAAGCAGGGGGAGTAGCAGACAAAGGGAGAAGCAGGCTCCCTGCAGAGCAGGAAGCCCCATGCGTTCTCAATCCCAGGACCCTGGGATCATGACCTGAGCCGAAAGCAGATGCTTAACCGACTGAGCCACCCAGGCACCCCTGTGAGGGTATTTAAATATAATATTTATTATGGCTTTTCCCCTTCATTAGAAAGCAAAACATGTTTACTGGGACACCTGGCTGGCTGGGCCACCAAAGCATGTAAATCTCTATCTTGGGGTTGTGAGTTCAAGCCTTCCATTGGGCCCAGAGCTAAATTAGTTTTTTTTTTTAATTTAAAAATTGGATGCCTGGGTGGCTCAGTGGGTTAAAGTCTCTGCCCTTGGCTCAGGTCATGATCTCAGGGTCCTGAAATCGAGGCCCACATCGGGCTCTCTGCTCAGCAGGGAGCCTGCTTCCTCCTCTCTGCCTGCCTCTCTAGAGGCCTACTTGTGATCTCTCTGTCAAATAAATAAAATAAAACCATTTATTTATTTATTTATTTATTTATTGGATTTTATTGATTTTATTTAATTTTATTGATTTATTTGATTTATTTGATTTTATTGATTTTATTAAAGCAGAAGCTTTAACCCACTGAGCCACCCAGGCGCCCTAAAATAAAATCTTTTTTAAAAATTTAAAAATTAAAAAGATAGAAAGTAAAACATATTCACATTGTAGAAAGTTTAGAGACTTGGGGCGCCTGGGTGGCTCAGTGGGTTAAAGCCTCTGCCTTTGGCTCAGATCATGATCTCAGGGTCCTGGGACCGAGGCCCACGTTGGGCTCTCTGCTCAGCAGGGAGCCTGCTTCCTCCTCTCTCTCTGCCTGCCTCTCTGCCTACTCGTGATCTCTCTGTCAAATAAATAAAATTTTAAAAAAATTTAAAAAATTAAAAAAAAAAAGAAAGTTTAGAGACTTGGAGAAAGGCAGAAAGATGTCAAAATTCTCTGTATTCCTATCCTCCTGAGGAAATCATGATTAACATTTTGGTATGAATCCTTTGTACCTCCCAACCTTTACGATTTTTTTCAAAATGAGAGCAAAGTATATTTAGTGAAGGGCTTTAAGGAGGGAGAGCTGTGGTGGGAATTGTGTCTAGAAGGAGAGACCCCCAGGGAAACCATAGCCATGGAGGCCAGCGCTGGAGAGGCGGGAGGGGGGCCCCGTGGGGAGAGGGCCGATTGGGGAGAGTGGGCTGGGGTGGGCAGGACATGGGGATGGTAAGGGCAACCTTCACCTTGCTTTTGTCAACTTGGAGAGGGTGCTGCGATGAGCATTCCAGAGGAGAAGGCCGGGAGCCCAGGTTCCAGTGAGTCAGCATGTGCCTCGCACGCTGAGCATCTGCTTTGTGTGAGAGGGAGGGAGTAGCTGCTCTTTTTCCTCCCGGAGGCCCCATGGTAGAGGGGACGATGCCAGAGAGGAGGAGCACGTGAGACCTAAGAGGCAGGGCTGGCAGGACCCCGCCCCTGAGAGCTGCTCGGCACCCGTGGGGACCCTGTCCACTCTACCCCCTGTAAGGTCCCCCTGGGCTCTGGTGACTCCGGGCAACAGCGGTTGAATGCTTGTGGCTGATTCGAATGTGCAGCCGTTGCTGAGATCCACATGGCACAGAGGGGGGCTCACGAGCCCAAGGATGCAGAGTGAGCCAGGTTGAGAGCCGTCTCTGGGTGCAGAGCCCTCCCCACCCGGTAAAACAGACGTGCTCTTTCTTTGCGCAGAAATAGGGATCTCAGCCTAGGACTCACCTCCCCGCTGGCCTGGCCCTCACTCCAGAGCACTTGACCTGAGCTCTTCTGAACCCTCGTTTCTCAGGGGAGGACATGATCGCTGGGCCTCAGAGCCAGGACAGAACCATGCCCCCTGTTTCCTGAGAAGACCCTACTAGTGCCTTTATGGGACCCTTTGTCAGCTGCTAATCAGCGCCCCCAGCTGCCTGAGTGGACCCATTGCACTGAAAGGTGTGATTCGCACTTGCCAACGAACTCCTCCTTTTCAGCTTATAGATGGTGCCAGCCCACACCCGACCTCAGGGGCTCCTAAATGTAGCCCTGGGCTCTGCCCCCATGCTGCCCACAGGACCTCATCACCCTCCTCCGAGGGATACCTCAGAGCGGTTCTCCTCGCACCCCACTGGTCTCAGCTCCCCCCTGGGGCGGGGGCAGGGACTCTGGCGGGGGCTCCTCATGAGGCCTCTCCCTGCCCGGTTCCTGCTCCTCCACCCAGAGTCCCTGGTCTCTTTTTCTGCTATAATAGCTTTCATTAGGTGAGTGCTTTCTGTACCCAGGCACCCCGCAGACAAGACCTTTAAGCTCTGAGAAGTTTTAGGAGATAGGTGCTGAGTACCCAAGGTCTTTTGGTAAGGGAAGCGTGGGCACTGGGAGGCCACGGGCCCTCGCTTTCCCTCATCCCTCTCTTTGGCTGGCTGTTTCCACTCTCCTGGGAGCAAGGGCTGCTTGGACATGTCGGGGACTAGGGGGTGGGGGGAAGGCATGGGCAGAGTCAGGGGTTAAGAGAGAAGGAGGAGGTGAACAAAGAGATGCCCGGAAACACAGATGAAAGCAGGACAGAGCAAGCGGAGCTGGTGCCTCAAGCCCCTTGTGGGGAGAGGTCTGCCGCTGTCCGCCCTCCTCTCCCTCCCTAGCCCGCCTCGCCCTCTCTCTCTCTGGGGAAGAAAGAAGAAGACCAAGCTTAGGGGAGGGCCTTGGCGCCCACGCGTGAAAACTGTGGGCTGCTCCCAGAAGTGGGCTTTGTTAACCTCATTTCTGGATAAAAGCCATCTGGCATTGGGTGAGCTGCCTGCAAGCACCCTTGTTTCCCGTGCACACCCAGTGTGCTCGGTTCCTCGCACATGTGTGCATGTGCATGCGTGCTCACAGGTGGGACTTGCATACCTACACGTGGGCGTGCTCTGGGATATGTGCCCGGGGGCGGGCGTGTGTGCCCCCAGGGCTCTCACGAACACGCACACACGTACAGCCGTGGCCATGGCGTGCTGTGCCCGGATATGATGCCCAGTGCCTGCCTGGCCCTGGCGCCTTCCCGGCCTTTGCCCAGGAGGCCGTGCTGATAAAGGCCCTTGTCCCGGCCTCTTCCTCTGATGCTCGTCAGCTTCCAGGTGAGATGTCAGTGGCCCCAGACCTTGGCCTTTCAAAGCACTGGTGGACGCCCTCCTTTACACTTTTTGCTGTGCCTATGTGGGACCCCTCTGGTGCAGGAGCCCCAGGCCCTCTTCTCCAGGCCGGACGGGTGTCTGGCCCCTTCCCACCCCCACCCCACAGCATGGCCTCTGCCTCTCATTCATGCACAGCTCTGCTCCTTGGGTGGGTGGGACTCAGGATGAAAGAGGCGGCTACACATGGCTCCTTGTGGCCCTTGACCCCCCCGGCTCCCAGAGTCCCATGCAGAGGAGGCTGGCAGCCGGCTCCTCGGCACCTCCATCTTGCAGTCCCGAGAAGCCATCTCCCAACCTACCTGATGGAGCTTCCACCCGGAGCGCCCTGGGAGCTGTATGCTCGTTGTCGGCAGCCACCTTTGCCCCATGAGGGCTAGTGGGGAAACCAGAGGGGACCTGGGGATTTAGTGCCAGGGAGTTAGGCTGGGTTTGAGTTGCTCTGTGTCTGGCCACAGTCGGGTCGTGGGCCCAGGGGAGACCCCTGTGGCTGGAGCAGGGCAAGGAGCTGTCTCTGGATGCCTCAGGTCTTGGAGACTGTGTTGTAGCCAAAAAAGAGGTCCGTGCTGGGCGTCGGGAAACCCGGGTTCTGAGACACTGGGATGTGGGTCACCTCCTGTCTCTGGCCTGCCTGGCCTCCCCTGAACAAACAGTGGGGCTGGGCCAGATGACCTCAGACGGCTTTCTCTGGATCCTCTGCATCTGAGGATTTGCAGCTGGACCATGGTGACTGAGGAAACCATCGACATTGGGAGGGACCATGGTCCGCCTTTCTCTCAGTGCACCGTCTGATCCCTACAGGAAAGTCAGACCATGAATGAATGAAAAACAGTCCCTGTGCAGTGGCAGAGCCCCCCCAGCCCTCGCCTCACTCACAGGTGGCAGATGGGGGGGCGGGGAGCTGCCGAGGCAGGGACCCTAGCAGAGGAAGAGAGTAGCATTTCTGGGACACTTAAGGCACAGGTGTGAGGATCACTGTTCCCAGGCAGTACGGGTCCCTTGGACATCTGTCCTAACGCTCGGGCCAGGGCACTGGAGAGATGGGGCCTCGCCCCCTCCAAGCCAAGGGCCTCACCTCCAGTGCTCCTAAAGCCAGTCCTGAGTGGGCCCAGGCCTTACGCTCCCCGTAGTGAAGACACAGGGATACTGTCCTCCAGTGGGAGGCGGTAGAGCTTAGAGGACCACAGCAATCAAAGAGCATTGCCCAGTACCTCCAGTCGCATGATGAGACCCGGAGAGTGCTGGGACTACATGGGCTGAGGACGGGCATTCCATTAAAATCCCCATCTCTCCTTCTCTCCTCCTGCTCCATTTCCCGTGGTCTGCTGCCACTGCTTCCTGATGCCCAGGAAGTGGAGGTGAGTACTGCCGGGACGGGGGAGGCCCCACACCTCACCTTCCTCTCCTCTCCCTCTGCACCCTCTCCCTGACTTCTCCTTCCCTGCAGCACCAGCATGGGATGGAGGGGTAAGGAACATATGGGAGAGGCTGGAAGGGATTCTGATTAAGGGCTTAGGGGGATAGAGTTCTGGGGGAGGCAGCTGGCGGGGCCTGGGGGGGGCCAGGGGTCATCTGAGCAGCTACTGGTGTGGCAATTAGCATGTGGGAGCAGTGGTCTATCCCTCTTCCTCGTGGTGCTGGAGTTGAGCCTTGGCTCTAGGATGTGAATCTCAGCCCTTCCCTTCTTCCTTGCCCCTCTGTCCTTCCTTAGGATGACTACATCAAGACCTGGGAAGACAATCAGCAAGGAGATGAAGGTAATGTGCCCCTCCCAGGGGAGGTAATAGGACTAACACCTGTGAGCACTTGAGACTCGCCAAGGGCACGGGACAACCATGGCCTTGGGGGCTCTGTGGGGGCCGGGCCCCGATGGGAGTGGGAGTTTGGAGCTGAGGAGCTCTGGCTCTCAGGGCTACTGCAGACAGGAGCTTCTTGGCTCACAAGTGGGTCTGGGGGTTCCTGGGCTCTCTGGCACTGATTTCCGGGTGACCTGTGTCCCAGCAGCCCTGGACACCACCAAGGACCCCTGCCAGAAGGTGAAGTGCAGCCGACACAAGGTGTGCATAGCCCAGGGCTACCAACGGGCCATGTGCATCAGCCGCAAGAAGCTGGAGCACAGGTGAGGGGCTTGGGCAGCTGAGGGTTCTGGGGGTGTTGCTTGAATCGCAAGGGTTTGCCCGATCGTCCTCTGTGTGGCGGCTACCTATCGCACAATGACCCACCCCAAAACTTTGTGCATAAGACAGCAAATGTATTACCTCACATAGTTTCCAAGGGGCAGGGATCTAGAAGTGGTTCTGTTGGAGGGTTCTGGCTCAGGGTCTGCCACGAGGTTACAGCGAGGCATCCGAAGGAGAGAGAGAACAAGGAGGAAGCCGCAATGTCACTTACGATCTAGTCTCAGAAATCATACATTGTAACTTTGGCCGCTTCTCTTTGTTAGGAGCGAGTCTCTAGGGGAAGGGAATTACACTCCATCTTTCGAAGGGAGGGGTGCCAAAGAATCTGTAGACATACTCTAAGACCACACTATATGAGATCCGTCACCAAGCCACGAGGGACTCAGGGAAAGGCATCTCTCCTCTCCAGGACTCGGTGTCCATATCCATAAGACAAATCAGTTAGCCCAAGTCTGAGATTCTTTCCGGCTCAGACATGCAACGACTTCATGAAATATTTAAGGTTGTAGCTCTGAGGCTTGCAGAGGAGGGAAAGGTGTTAGCTCTGTCCCAAGGGCAAGACCTGCCAAGTTCCTAGACCCCTGGACAAAGGTCCCCTTTCCCTTGCCCTCTCCAGGAATCTGTTTCTATGTGAACGCTTCCATTTTGTAAATGTTGGTGAATAACTCAAAGACAGACACCTTTGGCAGCCAAACAAAATGGGTCTCTGGGCCAGATGTGGCCAGGGCGGTCAGTTTGCAGCCTCTGATTTGGGGTGACCCCTTCTGTGAGGAGCAACTCCTTTTTAAATCTTTTAGTCAGACCCGGAGTTGGTGCCTGACAGCCTACTGGGCTCAATAACCACAGGAAAGGGGACCTGGGGGTCTTCACCCTGCCTAGTGAGCACTACCCACCCTTAGGAGCCGGGGGAGGGTCTGGCTGGGGCTGATGGTGAGGGTGGGCAGGCGCAGGGAGGAGACCCTGTGTGCTGTGGCTCACTGGGGCCAGCTTCCTGGGGGAACCAGTGTCTTGAAACTTCTCTTTGTGTATCTCTCCCTCGTTTTCGCTCCACTCCATGCCCTCCCGATCCTTGTCCTCCTGTAGGATCAAGCAGCCTGCCCTGAAGCTTCCTGGAAACAAAGACACCATCTGCAAGCCCTGCCACATGGCCCCGCTCGCCTCAGTCTGCGGCTCTGACGGCCACACTTACAGCTCAGTGGTGAGGAGCTCTGCCCCAGGTGGGCGGGGGGCTGGCGGGCTAGGTTGACACCCGAAGCCACGGGGAGCGGAGAGGAACAATGCAACCAGGGCCCCCTGGGAGGCTCCCAATGCTGACACAGGGCCAGATGTCCTCGGTCAGTGCATGTGGGGTGTGGCCAGCCAGAAGGGACACCTGAGCCCCGGGCTGGGGCTGCCTGAGAGTCGGAGGCAGACCCCCGCCTCTGGGCTGACGCAGGTGCAGGCGTGCGGGTAACTGAGTCTGAGTGAGTGAGGTGAGTTCCTCAAGGAAGTACCCAGGGCTCTGGAAGGCAGGAGCCGTGCCATCCAGTTGTCGGTCTTGGGGCGTGACCGCTGGAGATCTCGCAGGCAGATTTCCGCCCCGAGGGGATGGTGTTCACCAGCAGGCCAGGGCAGGAGATCATCCTCCAGGAGACAGCCACCTGGGAGGGCAGGTAGTTGGGAGGAGTGAATCCCTACCTGAGAGGATCTTTACGAAGGTTAAATGAGACATTCGTGAAAGCATTTTCTAAGCCCTACAGGGCCGCGGCAGTGCAGGTGCTAATTGTGAAAGCTTCTGCTAGCGACCAGGAGTTGGGAGTTTCCTGGTCTTTGGAGGACGCCGTCCACTGGGGCTGGGTTCTAGGGCTTAGGGGACCTAAGGGCTGACATGCAGATTTATGAGTCACAGAGTCACAGGCTGTGGGAAGGGGTGAGGTCACCGGGAGGGGCGAGAGACTGCGCCAGAGGCTGCGGACAGAAGCTATACTGGGGGGGAGGAGGGGGAGGGGGAGGGGGGCTGTCACACAGCCCTGGGGCAGAGTGAGATTTGGGCAGGGAGCTGTTCTGTGGGGAGGTCGGGGTCATCAGGAGGTCTGGCATCCATCCCAGCCCCGTGGCCGTGGGCAGGGCACTGGGCCTCTCGCAGCTTCCGTGTTTGCTGAGTGGCCAGGCCCAAGGGAGATGCTACTGCATGGCCGCATCTCATTAGCCAGCGTCTCACGGGGATGAACCCGACAGGACCCGGGAAAGCACTCCGACGGCAAGGCGTGGATGCGGCCCCTCCGAGGCTGGCTTCAGCAAACGGCTGTGCTTAGTAAAGGCAGGGGAATTAGTGGGTGTGAGCAGAGCGCATGGGAGCGTGGGAGATACCCGTGGAAAGACCACTGACAGCGGGGCCAGCTGACGGTTCGCCAGGGGTGAGGGACTGTGGTAAGAAGGAAGTTAGGTCAGAGGGCCAGGAGGCGGGGGCAATGGGCAGCTAAATAGGGGAGGTGGGCGGGTGGGGGTGAGGGCGTGGGAGACTCGTGTCCTGGGAAAGACAAATATGCAGAGACATTAAACTAGTGCAGACCAGGGTTCGTGGGAGCCCCTGAATCCCTGGAAACCCTTTTCCAGGCCTACTGCCCCCCAACACTGTGTACCTTTGGGCTCCCAGAGGGACCAGGAGTGCTAGCCTCCCAGGCTGTTCATGGCTGCTGTCCCTCCTGTCAGATGTGGCTCCCTCGTAGGCTCGAAGTCCCCCCCGCTACAAGTACCACGTGTGAGCGCCTCCCCCACTCATGCAATCCGGCCTTTCTTCTCCTGCAGTGCAAGCTGGAGCAGCAGGGCTGCCTGAGCAGCAAGCAGCTGACCGTGAGATGCGAGGGCCCCTGCCCCTGCCCCACAGAGCAGGCCTCCCCCTCCACCACCGACGGCAAGCCAGGTAATGCAGAGTGCTGGGCCCCAGCCGGGCCGGGGGAGGCCTCCCCGCCAGCATTAGGAGAGGCTTACAGAGCAGGAAGGGAGATGGCAAAAGCAGGGATAAGCCTGAGGACCCCTGGGGCTGGAGGGCTTGGGCCTCAGGTATAGGAGGCACGCCTGTGTGGTTTTAGTGCCAGGGACTGAGGGGGCAGCAAGATGGGAGGCGATGGGAGGGGGCCTTTGATCTCTCACTCCCCTTGCCTCCTGACTACCGTCCAGCGTCTGGCCTACAGGGCAGCATCCCAAGCCAGGGCCATGCTGGGCTTCAGGCCGCCTTCACCGTGCTCCTTTCTCCCCGTTCTTCCAGCCGCAGAAACCTGCACAGGTCAAGACCTGGCTGACCTGGGGGACCGGCTGCGGGACTGGTTCCAGCTCCTTCATGAGAACGCCAAGCAAAATGGCTCAGCCGGCAGTGGGGCCAACCTGGCCGGTGGTACACAAGCCACTTACCTTGCCTGGGAGGAGGGAGGGCGACGGGGAGACGGGGGTCCACTGGGCCAGCCTGCCTTGTGTTCCCTCCTGCCAGACTCTGAGCCTCGAAAAGGGCCTAAACCCCAGAACAAGGAGAGGAAGGCTTCAACTAGACAGGAGGGGTTTGGGTTAGCTATTAGAAGAACTTCTAGAAGTGGGTGGAAGGAGCTTAAACCTTCAAATGGGTAGCCAAGAGAAAGGAAGAAATTATCTTCCCTGAAGGGCTTTCCAAACAGAGTTTTGAATAGCTTAGGTGCAGTCCCGTGTAGAGGCAGAGGGACCGGCCTTCGGCCATTCTTGAGTTTCTCACTCCCATGGTTACATTCTGAGCTGCCCTGACCCTGACCCAATCAGATGGAGAGGTGGAGGGATGGGTGGACAGATGGATGGAGGGGTTTACCTTGAGCGTGCCCGAACCTGGCCTTCTCCCCAGGGCTGGACAAGAGCCTGGGGGCCAGCTGCAAGGACTCCATTGGCTGGATGTTCTCCAAGCTGGACACCAGTGCTGACCTCTTCCTGGACCAGATGGAGCTGGCCGCCATCAATCTGGACAAATACGAGGTCTGCATCCGCCCCTTCTTCAATTCCTGCGACACCTACAAAGACGGCCGTGTCTCCACTGCTGAGTGGTGCTTCTGCTTCTGGAGGGAGAGTGAGTGTGGCCCCC
>PITA01027412.1:0-20969 GCA_004023965.1 Spilogale gracilis | reverse complement strand
AAGAGAAACACAGCTAAAGAGGGAACACAAGCAGGGGGAGTGAGAGAGGGAGAAGCAGGCTTCCCACCAGGCGGGGAGCCCAATATGGGGCTCGATCCCCTGAGCCAAAGACGGACGCTTAATGGCTGAGCCACCCGTGTACCCCTCCAGTCCCCTTTCTTGACATGCTCCCCAGTCTTGGCCTCTAGAACCCTTGGCAACCCCCGGGTGATTCCTTCAATTAGAAACTTTTCTGGGGCTTTCACCATTATTTATTCTGTTTCCTTAATTGGTCTATATCCTCTCTGGGAGAGGAAGGAAAAGAGAATTTGCTACTATGGAGTGCATACTTTCATATCTCATTTGTTTCTTCTCAAAGCAACTTTTCCAGGTGCAGCTCTTTTATAGATGAGAAGCCGTGGGTTTAGAGAGGCTAAGTGACATACTGAAGGTGACTTAGCTTGCCCACGGTCGCTGGGAGGGGTTTGCGGCCAGTCCCCGCCCACATGTGCCGGTCTACCATCTTTCTTTCCTTCCTCTGTCACCTCAATCACGGCTGCCTCCTTGGGCTTCCCAGCCACCTCCTGCCATTCTGGAATTCTGCCATTGGAGCCTTGGGGATTTTCCTAAAGCAGAGGTTTTTAATTTTGATGAATCCAATTTATCAGGGTTGTTTTTTTTTTCTTTTATGGATTGTGCTTTTTGTGATATATCTAAAGAAATCTCTGCCTAACACAAGGTCACAAAGATTTTCTCTAAGGCTTTCTTCTAGAAGTTTTATGGGTTTAGGTTTTATGTTAAGGTCTGTTAGTCTATTTTGAGTTGATTTTTGTATAAGATGAATGAGGGTCCAGATTTGTTTCTTTGAATAGGGAGTTCCAACTGTCCCAACACCATGTGTTGAAAAGATTAAATTGCTTAAATCTTTGTCAATAATCAATTGACCATATCTCTGTGTTACTATTTCTGAACTATCTGGTCTCTTCCATTTATCTGTGTCTTTTTGTCAATAACACATTGTCTTTATTATTGTAGCTCTATTCTTCACATCCTTCAACTTCTCTCTTTTTCAAATCTGCTTTGGCTCTTCCAGTCCCTTGCTTCTCCATAAAAATTTTAGAACCAATTTGTCAATTTCATTAAAAAAAAATCCTACAAGGTCTTTGATGGGAACTGTGTTGAACATACAGGTCATTGAAGAGAACTGATATCTTAAAGCCTTCGGGATTTTATTTAACATTTCATTTCTGGCTCTTGCCCCAAGCCACAGCCCTTAGAAGGCTTAGCTTAAAAAAAAATACAAAAAGATAATTAGAGTGATAGTGGGGAAAGACGAGAGGAAGGGTTAACCTTCTCAAATCCGTTGCATAAATTGTTAAGATACAGAGAGAGAGAAATTGTGTTAACATCAGACAATAATGGCATTGGAATTCCCTCATGAAGCCCATTTTGGGGTAAGCTCTGAAGATTCTGGTTACAATACCAATGCCAATGGAAAAGGGTCACCCAGGAAATTCCTTAGTGGAGCTTGGCAACTCGGCTGGCTCTGAGAGTCTAGCAGCCCCCGAGGCAGGACTTGAAGGAGAGTGGGTGTTGGTAGGGAGCATGAGCTTTAATTTAGGTCCTGCCTCTCCCAGCTGAGCGATCCCCGAGAAGCCACCAAGTATCCTTGCACCTTAGTTTCTCTGCTATGAACTGAGCTGTGGGGTTGGTTCAGGAATATATAGCTATGTACTTAATGCGTGGTAAGGCGCAATGAGCAGGAAGCATGGCTATGATGATGATTCGGGGGTTCGGACGACTAAAAAGAGAAGCGGCATGGACCATGGTACGCCGGGCCTGCAGTGCTGAGGTGCAGCCCTGATGAGTCAGGGCTCCGCGGACAAGGATCTTAAACGGAGGGTTGAGCGGAGAGGAAGGGAAGTGGGTGGGGGACTAAGAGGATCGGGATGCCGGCTTTGACCTCTTAGTCTTCACCCTACGCATCTATGGAGCATCTACATTGTGCCAAGCCCTGGACCTGTGTTGGGGCCCCAGCACGACAGAAGGCAGGTCCTACCCTTCAAGACCCCCACCATCCAGGTGCGCCGTGCCCCGGTGGAGATGGGCCCACACGCTGCAGGACCAAAGTGCCTTTGGGGGCTAGCTTAGAGCAGGGGTCATGCAGAGGGGGTGTGACACTGCAGTCATGAAGTTCACCGAAGAGGCCCGCGGAGGAGTCGGCCCCCCGCCCCCGGGGGCAGGGCTGGCATCAGAGGTCCAGTGCTAGAGCCAGGGATGGGCGTGGCCAGAGGAGAGAAGGGGCCAGGGTGTCAACTGGGGGGCCCGGCATGCAGCCGATGGGAGGTCATGGGAGGGGCTGACACGGGGATGGGCAGCGTTAGATCCTGGGGAGGACAGCCCTATTGTGGCAACCGTGGCAGGAAGCAGAGGCTGGAGTGCAGAGCCCAGGGGAGAAATAGAAGGACCCAGAGGTGCCCTGACTCCCAGCCTGGCAAAGCCACCACCAGGCTACGCTTCCTGACCTCAGTTTCCCACCTGTAAAAGGTTCTCCTAATGGCCCTTCCTGCTCTGGGGTGCCCCTCCTAGCTCTGCCTCCCAGCCTGGTCTGTGGCAGCCCAAGGAAGCAACGCTGGGATGAGGTTCTCTGAGGGTTCCAGAAGGAAGGGTTCCTTCATGTCCCTGCCAGCCACCGGCATGGTGAAAAGCGAGGTGCTGCTGAATTGGGGCTTCTGTGAGCCACCCCATTAATATTCCCTCCAGAAAGCCTTGCCAGACAGGGAGGAGGCAGGGGGCAGATGGGGCACTGAGAGGCCAAGTAATCTGCTTAAGGTCACCCAGCAAAGCAGCAGCGAGCTGGACCAGGCCCCAAGCCTCCAGATGTCCAGTCTGATGCCCTGCCCACTGGACCATGAGGCCTTTAATGAGGCCACCTCCGCAGGGACTGTGGGCTGGCCCACCGCCCAGGGCCGGTGACTTGCCAGGCATCCCAATCAGCCATTCCAAGAGGCTCTGCCCTCAGCAGCCAGGCGCTCAGAGGCTGGGAGTGAGTGTGTCAGCAGAGACTGGTGGTTCGGCGAGGTGGCCCCCTGGTCCGAGCGAGCCTCGCCCTTCTGGCCGGGATCCCCAAACAAGAAAGTGCTGCATTCAGAAAGGGGCCCAGGTGTATCTCAGGGGCTGGGGTGGCCTCCGCGGGCAGCGTCCCCTGCATGGCTTCCTCCTGAGCTCAGCCTCGGCACCCGGCCCGGCCCGGCCCCCGGCCTTCCTGGGCTGCAGACTCCAAGTCAGTGTCAAAAGCATCGGAGGCCAGCTCAGCCCGCCTCTCTTCTCGGTCTGGGAACCCATAGCCAGGGGCTGCATAGAAATCCCTGGGCCCAACTCTCTACATACGGAGAAGGGCACTGAGGTACAGAGGGGGACCGGACTGGGCCTGGGGCACTGAAGGAGATAGTGACAGAGACAGGATTCCAATGAGGGTCTCCTGACTCCCAGGCCAGCCCTCCTGCCTTGGCCCATTAGGTCTGAGCTTTGTCCCCAACCCGGTGACCCCTGGGAAAACCACTCTCTGCTGAGCCATAACTGGAACCCGTGATGCCCAGGCCAGCTCGTGGGGCTAGGCTCCGTGTTTTCCTCTGGGCCTTGCTCTCCTAGTGGGAGAAGACCTGCCCAAGGTTCCCGAGGAGAAGCCCATGGTAAAAGCCCACAGACGGGGCAGACCAGAGCAGGCAGAGTGGCCTCGCCCCTCACCCCGGGGCTGGGCTTGGGTGAGAGGAGAGAGAAGGCTGCCCCGGCTGCTGCGGGGCAGGAGGCTGGGCCTACCACACTGTCAGGGCCTGGGCCCGAGCCTCAGCCTTGTGGCCTCTTCAACTCTTTGGGGTCTCGGGTTGCCATTTACCGTGTGGGAATGGAGGGCGCCCTGGGGCCCCTCCTTCTGGAGCTGAGCGTCCTGGGGTGCCAGAGCAGCCACGAGCATGGCTGGCAGCGCGGTGGGGCATTGCCTCTCTCCGCCCGCCGCCCGCCGCTGTGTAGCTGGCAGCTGGACTCGGCCTGGGCCAAGGGGCGCCATTTTTTTCCCAGGGCTTAACCTCCCCCTCTCCTCCCCTTTCCTCTCTTCTGTTTCCACACCCTCCCCCCAACACACACACCTCAAAGAGACTCAATTCATTTCACCCCCTCCCCCACCTCATCCGAAGCCCTTCCAAGAACCTTCCCCACTGCTCCCCACTTCCCCCTGCCCCAGCCTTTTTGGGGGGCGGATGGGGGGTTGGTCACCGAAAGAAGGGGCTGGGGAGAGGTGAAGGACAAAAGCGCACGTCCGACAACCACAAAGCCCCCCAACACCCCGCATTATGTTCCCTAAAGCTGGAAATACACAAGCTGACATCTGTGTGGAATAATAAAACCGGTGTGGACGTGTCGTTCTCACAGGGCATTTGGCTGAGCCCGGGCAACGCGAAAGCATGCATAGTTAAAGCTCCTGACTGTGTGAGACCCTTTGTCGCAGGCACCGGCTCCGCCAGGGACCCAGGGCCCGCGGCTTGGCAAGGGCCCGAGACATTTCTTGGAATGGTTTCTTGTTCATCACTGACACTCGTAATGAGAAATTTATACACCATCCTAAGCGGATAAATTAATTTCGAACACTTTAGACTGCGGAAGACAATGGTTCCTGGCAGGACCCCTTATCACCCGTTTTATTAAAAAAAAAAAAAAAAGAAAGAAAGAAAAGAAAAGTAAAGAAAAGACAGAAAGAAAGGAAGGAAGAAAGAAAGAAAGGAAGGAAGAAAGGAGGGGGGAACAAACCCGGCCCTCGAGCCGATCCAAACACGACCGGTGTGCCTGGCTCTGGCCGGGGGGAGACCCCGCGCCGCCCCATGAGGGTCAGGGGCCCGTGGGTCACTTTTTAAACTTCATTAAAGTGTGTGCAGCTCCTCAGGGGCTCTCCCCGGGGTGGGGGGAGGGCACAACTTCCGCTCACCCCTGGCTCTGTTCGACGTTGGCATTGTGGTCAAGAAGTGGGGTTTCTCAGGCTGAGTCTGTGAAAGGTAATTAAATTGTGATAATGTTTCCATTCAGGCCCCGGGCTCGGGTGAAGGCCGGGGGCTCGTCGCACAGACGTGTTCTCGGCGCCCACGGAACACACACACCCGACCTGGCGACAACCCTGTCAGGGCCACGGGGTGTCCCGAGCCTTCCCCACCCGCCAGGGAAGGCCTGCTCCAGGAGCGAGGTCCCTGTCATCCCCTCAGGAGGGGGCTGTGGTGGCCTGTTACTACGGGTACAGAGGGGGCCACTGGGCTGCTGGGCTCCCTGCGGCCCCGGGCCCTCAGCTGCCCCCCGGGAACACTGGGAGGGAGACCGGGGTTCAAGGCCAACCGTTCCAGGGCAGAAAGGCCATTTTTTCTGGGCCCTCCCTTTTTTGGCACTCTACTGGTCGGAATAGTGCCCAAGAGGTCCCCTGAGGGGCAGCCCACCTTTCGGCTGCAAATCTCCCCTCTTATGCTGACTCAGGCTCAGCCCTCCCTTGTCCCTTCTCATGGTTGTCCCAACGCCACCGCACCCAGCCCCTCCTCTGCAGGCTGCCCTGCCCTTTAGCTCCGAACCTCACTGGGAGTCCTGATGACTCTCCCCCACACTCACAGGTCCCCACCTCCTGGACAGCAGCCCTACCATTTTCCAAGTTGGAATCCACATAGAAAGTTAGCCATTCATGAGCAATTCGGAGACACTATAGATGCCAGAGGACAAAAACAAAAACCCAAAAAACAAAGCCCCTAAAAAAATGAATTAGGTTTTTTTTCTCTATTTTATAAAAGTATGCTAGAAAAATAAAATGTATAAGGAAGCATACTATAAATAAATAGGTAATTTAAATAAGCTTCCAAAAGCCTTCCTTCAAAAATTAATTAAATGAGAAACAGCTGCTTTCAGAACTTGTTTTTGTGTCAGGTTTAACACTTAATATGTCTGCATGCGATGCTGGAGGTTTTTTGGTTTTTGTTTTTAATTTTTTAACTTGAAAATAATTGTAGATGCACCCCAAAAATTGCAAACATCATAGGGAGAGGTCCTGTCTCCCCATGGCCCTGTTTCGCACACACTGGGGAGGTCTCCTGTGACCGTAGGCGCGGCCCAAATGCAGGAAACCCACCAGCAGTCTTCAATGACAACATCGTCACAAAGCTGATGAAAAGGTAGAACTCTCTTAAAATGACTGAAATTATATTTTGAGAACCTAAAAACTGCTTGTTGTCTTCCTTTGACACATGGAGATTGAAATGTCTTATGACGACGCCCGGGGGTTTCATAGCCCACTGCCTGTTTTCAGGCGAAGTGTTTTTCAAGAATGCTACAGCAGCTCTGATTTTGTGGTTGGCTCAGTTTTGTGGTGACTGAAGGCCCCCTGACCCGTGACCAGATGAGTGGAGACCCAGGGCTGCAGCTGGGCCTGGCTTCCGGGAGCGTCGTCTCTGCCCGCCATTGGCCGCCATCTTGCCTCCTCTCCCGCATTCCTGCCTGGCCACACTTGATGATCTTCTGGGGCAAGGGGAGCACAGGCCCCTCGGGCCACACCTTCCGTAGCTGCTAGGCAGGTGCCCATTGCTTCTTGGTGGCCTCACTTTGTCAGCAGGCCTTCAGGAAATCCCATCTTTTCCCCCCTTGTTTGGTGGTGACCCCTCTCATCACACAGACCACATTCCTGGCATGCTGGCTTTCCCGGTGGATATCTGCCACAGAGCTGTAGCCCCCTGAGGACTGGGCTGGGCCTCATTCTTCCGGATGCTCCCGGACCCTGCCCGGAGCCTGGCACCCAGTGGGTGCTCCCTGTCTGAAGGGAATGCAGACACCCCCTCGCGGGTTCTCCACCTGAACCTCCCTCGTGACGGAGCCCTCCCTGCCTCACAGAGCGGCCCATTTCAGTGCGTGCCAGACTGTTGAACATTCTTCCTGTAAAGTACTGAAATAGTCCTCCTTCTGCCCTCTGGAATTATTCCCGTGTAGGCCTCCCCACAGCAGATGTCCTGACCCCCAACCGCTCTCGGCTGATGCTCCCGCCCAGCGCCAGGGCCCTTCTGGAAGCTGCTCCGGGAAGAGATGCCCCGGCCGTCACGAGCTGCCCTGGCCAGAGCTTCCTGCAGCAGGACACCGTCTCCCACAGACTTCCCTCTCCAACGTAGATGTGTCTGGGCCCACTCCCTGCCAGCCCTTCTCTGGGTCGTGCCAGTGAGCAGGCCACAGAGCCCCTGTCGAGTGGGGACCAGTGGAAAGAAGGAAGCGCTTGGATAAGCAGGAGCCCAGCCTAGCCACTCTGTCACCATGCAGTTGGCTCATTCCAAGAGCGCAGTTTTCCTAATTCCTGAGTCCTTTTCCTTGACCTCTGCTGAGCCAGCTTCCCTCTTCTCTGCTTTCCTTCCTCTCTCACCGCCCCCCACCCCGATTCTCCCTCTTCCCTGGTTCATCCTTCTCCTTGACTCCCCCCCTTCCCTAGCTCCCCCTCCTGACTCTTCTTCCTCCACAGCTCCCCTTCCCCTTTGGTTCTCCTTTTTCTTCCTTCCCTTCCTCTCTGGCTCCCCCTCCTCCCCAATCCCTCCCTCCTTATCTGCCCCTACCTGCCTCTCTACTCTTCAGCTCTCATCCCTCCCTATGACCCCCTCCTGACTCTCTGACTTCCCTGGCTTGTCCTTCTCCCAACTCGCCACGTCCCTACTCATCCCCTCCCTGGATCCCCATCCGCAGCTCACCCTCCTCCCCAACTCTTCTGATTGGTCTTCTGAATCCAGGGGCAGGCCTCATGTTTCTTACTGGAAGTCCCAACTTGGTGGATTCAATTACTTGGGCTAATAGGTCGAGCAAACCCCTGAGTGTGTAAGCTGGGGCCTCCCTGTGTCCTCCAGGTCCCCACTTAGCATCGGGGAAATCCACAGAGCACAGTGAGCCCTCAGAAGGCCAGAGCAGGCCCCGGTTTGCTCCCAGCTGGCACTCAGCAGACCTGGCTAGGCTCCTGAGCTTTTGAAGACAGGTAGGGAAAGTAGAAAAGGTTCGGGAAGAAGTGGCAGCACCAAGCAGTGGGGCTGGCCCCAGTGGGTGCTCAGAGGACTGTTAAGTCCTGCGTCCCATTCACAGGCTGTGTGCCTGTGGACCCGGGGCTGCCCCGGGAAGGCCACATTCCACGGAGAATGGACCCTGGCCACTTTCTCCATGTGAGCTTCTGCCTGGACTTCTCACAGTAGGGAAGAGTCCGAACTCTTTGCTGTGACCTCCAAAGCCTGCGACCACTTGCCCTGTCCGTCCCTCTGATCCCTGGCTCGGTCAGCTTCAATCACTCTGGGCCACGGCTCGGGGCTCCTCCTTTGGCTCCGGTGTCACACCCACATAGTGGCCTCCCTGACCACCTTCCCTAACGCCTGCCAGGATCCCCTCCAGCAAGGGCCCTTCCTGGCCCTGTGCTCATCAGAACACCAAGCCAGGCACTGTGCAGGCTCTGAAGGTGAGTGGCTCCCTCTTAGCAGGAGCCCCGCGACTTCGGGCACTCAAGCTCTCTGTGCCTCAGTTTCCCTTCGATGTATAGCGGAGGTCATGACATCACCTACCTCACGGGATTGTTGAATTTAGAACAGTAGCTGACGCTCAGTAACTGTTTTGACTATGTTATCGCTTTTTCTAAAATTGCCTAATTCATACTCCTATGTATGTACAATATTTTTTACTGTTCGCCTGCCCCAGCGCCCTCCTCTCCTTCAACTGTCAGGCCAGGTTCCTCTGGGCACTCATGCTTCCCCTGCATCAGCAGGACCTAGAATGTGCCCAAGAGGTACCGGGTGTTTTCCAAATATTGGTCAGATGGAAGAATGAACGGAGCCTGGGAGGACCCCTTTCTTGCCTTCTTCTCCAGGTGCAGCAGCAGCAGGACAAGCTCTGTCCCACCTCCGTTCAAATTCGGGCCCACTGCTTTCCAGCCCCGTGTCCCTGGGCGAGTCACGTACTCTGTCCAACCCGCCCTCGCCTCACGCTGCCTCCAGCCTGAGGAGAGAATAATGAACTGGTCCCAACCTCAGGCAATGGCTGTGTGTTTGTAAAAGTCCTGATCATTTTTGTGCGCTCCTGAGTAGCTTTTTCTGTCACCTGAATTTGATAAGCAGATTTTCCCCTTCTTTATTGAATGCACTGATAACACCGGTTCAAGATTGGGAGCTGTTCACGTTCACGGAGCTCTGTGTCGCTAGGCTGGAGACGTCCACAGGGCTGATCCAAGGCTAGCGGTCATTACCCTTTGAATACAACTATTTAACCAGTTGAAAGTCCAATGACCTCTTCTGACATCGCCAGGGCCCTTCCCCTGACGGGCTCCTCTCTGCGAGCCCAGTCCAGCGGTGCTGTGAACAATTCAGGTGGATGCTGTCACTCATTTCAGTGCCTCTGACACGAGAGACTCTTGCAAATATTTGTTTAAAATAAGCCTTCTTTCTGCTGGTCACTTCCTCTGACCTCTGAAGCTCTTATGCCCATGAGAGAGAAAGATGAATTTGTCATTATCTTCTATCAGGAGAAGCACATTCCCTGCAGACTCTCTCCAAATCCTTCTCTGTGTTTCCAAAGGGAACAATGTGGCTGGCTTATTATAGAGGAAGGGGAAGGAAAGTAACGCAGGGGACCCTTGAACAATGCATTCAACTGCCTGGGCTAATATGCAGATTTCTTTTTCATCAATACAGTGCAATATTGTAAATATATTTCCTCTTCCGTATGATTTTAAGATTTTATTTATTTATCATTTGAGAGAGAGACAGAGAGAGCACAGGGAGAGGAGCAGAGGGAGAGAGACAAGCCGACCCTGTGCTGAGCTCAGAGCCCGAGGAGGGATCGCACAACCCCGAGACTGTGACCTGAGCTGAAACCAAGTCAGATGTTTTACTGACCAACTGAGCCACTCAGGCACGTGCCAGCCCTCCCCCTTATGATTTTCTTAATAACATTCTCTTTTCTCTAGCTTATTTTATTGCAGGAATAGAGGGTATAATATATATAACTTACAAAATATGTGTTCATAGGCTGTTTATGTTATTGGTAAGGCTTCTGGTCAACAGTAGGCTATTAGTAGTTAAGATCTGGGGACCGTCAAGAGTTATATGCAGATTTTCAATTGCGCTGGGGCTTGGCGCTCTGAACCCCCTCGTCGTCCAAGGGTCAGCTGTATTACATCTGGCCTTCCTGGAAAACCTCATGCATTATCTTACGCAACTGTCAACATCAGCCCATAGGGCGTGTGTTGTTATCCCCATTTCACAGATGAGGAAAGCAAGGCTTAAGGACTTACTCAAGGTCACGCAAACCAGTGGAGATTCCACCCCGCCTCTTTCGAGTTCCAACCCTGCTCTGTCTCCTCTACACCACACTGCCTCCCCCCAGCTGTATGTGCCAAAAATGCACTCGCTTCCCCATTTGGGGGATGACAATTTGGTCATGTATCCCGCCTCCAGCTCTCCAGGATTTCTCCAGAATTCCTGGAGAAGGGTCTGAGTTCACATCTGCAATCTGCCCTGTATCTTGGGAGATCATCTGTCTAGACCAAGAACCTGGAGCTCCGTCTGAGGCCACCAGGTGCTCCCTGACCATCCCCTCTCCTGTGCTTCCCTGTCTGTGATGGGCCCAGCCCCCGCGGGATGGCCCTTCTCCTGGCCCCCACAGGGAGCTCAGCCCTCTCTGCTCCAGTCCCCACCATATGAAAATTATTAAGCCTTCCACATGCTCTTACTCACAGCCACGATGCCCAGTAAATGAAAAAGGCCTCCTTTCAAATAAATAATGACCACCGTTGACAATGGAAGTATAAACATGACCTTAATACATGAATCGCTAATCATCGTCCCCGTTAATAGACACTCCGTCTTTGCAGTGCATACATGTGGTTCGAGACTAATGCTCCAGAGAGGACAATGGGCAGCATTAGCCTGGAGGGGCCAGCTAGAGCTCTGGGTCAGCGACAATGCAAAGCAAAGGAGGGGGGCCTGCATTCCCTCAGCCCCCCCAGGCCACGCCCACCCCGCACTGCAGGGTAGCTGAGTTGACTTCTTGGATAGCTCAGCAAGGCTGCGGCTGGGAAATCTGGATGGTACTCCCAGCCTGGGAGAGCGCTTTCTCTGTTTAGTTCAGAATATTTGGGTCCTCGGGAGACCAACACAAACACTCACACATGCGTGCTCACCTGTGTGAGGCCCATTTGGATTTTTGAATCCATCCGGTTGTGTGGACCGATGAGAGTGCGGCAAGCCATTTGGGTATAAGCGAGGCTCTGGGCGCGCCCCCCCACCCCTGTTTTCACGCAGCATGTGCTTTATATACAGATTATACTGACTTTCCCCTGGTAATTTTTAAAGTTTTGGCTGCAAGTAACAAAGACCAAAATAACAGTGCTTAAGGGAAATAAAATCTGGTTTCTCTGCAGTGAAACGGTCCAGAGGGAGGTTGTCCGGGCTGCCTTGGTGCCTATCTCCATGAACCCTCCAGGGGCCCAGGCTTCTTTGAGCTTGTTGTTTATCCCATGATGCCTCCATTCCTAAGGACCTAACGCCCAGGTGACCGTTCTGGTCATCCTCCCATTCCAGCCTTCTGGAAGAAGGAAGGATGGAGAAAGTGTACACAGCTGTCTCCTAAGATAAATTCCCAGAATTCCCAGGTAAATTCCCACAAGTGCCATGTGGCAACCAGAAATTAATTATGGGTCCCGTTTTGCTACAAGGGAAGCTGGGACCCGAAGTCTTTAATCCGGGTGACCCTTGCATTGGGGCGAGGGAGAATGGATATGTTTGGACAAATAAGGACCTTGTCCTGGGGAATAGGTCTCTTCGATGGCCCAGTGGAAAGCTGCATGCTTCAGGACCCACAACCAGTATTTTTTTCTCTTACAGCCGGAAGGGATGTCAGGAACGGGCCAACTCAACCCTCTTCCACCTGTTTCTCAGGTGTCGAAACGAGCCCGACAAAGGGGAAATGAGTGTCACAGGTGCCCCGGAGATAAAAAACGCTGGGTGACCTCTCAATCCCTAGGCCCTCGGTTCTAGTCCCACCTACACACTCGGGTGCTATTGGGTCCTGACCCCTGGCAGCAGCCTGTTTGTGGCAGAGAAGGGTCGTTGGCAGAAGACGGTAAAGTAGGGTTGCGGAATGGGAGGAGAAATGCCTGAGAACCTGCTAGAGGCCAGACATTTGACAGCCATTGTCTTATTTTAAAACTCCGACATCCCCCAGCGCGCCTGGGTGGCTCAGTCAGTGAAGCGTCAGACTCTTGATCTCAGTTCAGGTCTTGATCTTAGGGTTGTGAGTTCAAGCCCCATGCTGGGCTCCATGCTAGGCATGAAACCTACTTAAAAAAAAAAAAAAAAAAAAAGTAAGTTAAAACTCCAACAGCCTCATAAGGGTGTAAGACCTATTAATTTATAGATGGAGAAACTGAGTCTTAGAGAGTGTCCAACGTTTGTCCAAGGTTAGAGTGTTAAGTAGCAGAAGTGGGTGAAGGGTGCTCCAGGGTCTGCTTCACCTTTCTGCTGCGCCTGGAGGCCGCTAGGTCACTCTGAAGCCATCTCGGCTCCCGCATGCGACTGGTCCCCAAGCTGCTCCTTGTCTACGTGCTTGAAGGACTAGTGGCGTCTCATGTCAGTCTTGTGCCTTCCGGGCCCAGGGCTTCTCACTACATCCCTCCTGCCTGCCCCTCTCCCCCACATGCGCAGCCATGCTGACTATCATTCTCATTCCCAGCCAGGCAGGGTGTGTTCAAATCCCAGCTCCCACTCCGTCCAGTCAGCAGACATTTACTGAGCTCAGAAATGTTCCAGGTACTCTGGACAAGCAACCCCTCATTTATAAATTGGGCTCGGCTCCCTTGCAGGGGTAGCCGTGGGGGAGGAGGCCATGTCAGGCAAGTGGAGCTCTCCCCTAGAAATGTTGGACCCTCTCCTCCCGCATCTGTCCAGGCCCATCTCTGCTCTTGGCCTTTGGGGACTTGCTGCCTTCTTGCCCTCCCCTGTCTCTGGTGTGGAGGGGTCTGCTATACCCCAGGGAAAGACCTGGAACTGCCCTCAAAAACCTGCTTCCTCCCTCAACCCCCCGTTTCCTCCCTGCCACCCCAGCACCCGATATCAGCCATTCTGGAGTGAATCCATCCTGGGAAGCCTCGAGAAGCTCCTGGGCTGGCAGAGGCTACTCCGAGGTGTGGACTGTCCAGAGGTGTCCCCCGATGGCCCAGTGACCCGCCCCCCTCAAGGGCCTGACTCCACGTCCTTCTCCCCGGCTGCAGGGGGAACCTGGTAAAAACGTGTCATGTGATGACAGTTTTAAAACCCTGATATTCTGTGAATGTCACCTGCATGGGCTGGGACAAAAGCAGTCATGGCCATTGCCCCAGGCTGGAGGGGTGGGGGCATGACAGAAGAGGGCCTGCTGCCCACCGGGACCCTGCTGGGCTTCTCGTGTGGACTCGGGGACTGCCAGAGCATTGGGGTCTGCGGCCCGGGCAGCTGGCCTATACCCTCCTCCCCTCCTTGGCTCTGCCCACCCCTTTCCCTCTGCCTGGAGTGTTCCTTGTGACTACTTTTGCCCCGGTGAGTCCCACTTGCCCTTATGGCTTAGAATGAGTTCCTCATGCTTCGGGGAGTCCCTCAGCTTCTGCTGGATTCGGCACTCTCCTTGGGGCTCTCCCAGCTCCTCTGAGCTCTCTTTGTCTGGGTCCGTCCCTTCCCTGTGAGCACCTTGGGAGCAGGGACCACGCCTGGTTAACCCCTGGGGCCTCTGGAAATGTCTGCCAAATGGAATGAATGGAGTTCGCTTGGGCATGGAATGAAGCGAACCCTTAGCAAATGTTGGCTGGAAGGATGAATGATTGTACGAATGAATAAAGTTTCCAGGAAATGGGAGTGGGAAACTTGGGGAAGAGATAAAGACACAAACCTCACCTTTGTTCCAGTTACCCAGGACCATTCCATGGCCCCTCACAGATGATAATAGCAACGGATGTTTCTATATTGCTACGTACCTGCACCTCTGCAAGCTCTTTGTATGTAACCCATTTCATCCTCACAACGGCACTGTGAGGAAGGCACTTGTCCTAGTCTGCATGGGTTGGTGTGATAACCTTAGGCTGGGTGGCTCAGACAACACAGATTTGTTTTCTCAGGGTGCCAGGCATGGTCGGGTTCTGATGAGAACTATCTTTTGTAGACTGCTGCTTTATTGTGGGGTGCAACCTGACCTCTCTTCTTTGCACAGAGAGGAGAGGGACAGCAAGCTTCCTGGTGTCTCTTCTTAGAAGGGCACTAATCCCATCATGAGGCCCCACCCTTATATCCTCATCTGAACCTAATTACCTCCTCAAGTGCCTCACCTCCAAATATAATCACACTGGGGCTTAGGGCTTCAACATATGAATTTTGAAGGGACATAATTCAGTCCCCAGCGGCCCAAAGCACCTGTCTGTCCTGGCTGGGTTACATCACGGCAACAAGCAACCACAGCATCTCAGTCGCTTAGAACAACAGAAGGTTTCTTTCTTGCCTGCTCAGGTTGGCGGGAGCATCTATTTTTCACGGTCATTTCATGGTCACCATGGGAGTGGTGGGGGTCAGAGAATGCGGCAAATCACTTACATCTTTTATTGATGAAAGAGAGTCACAGAGCTACACTAAATTCAAAGTAGGTGGGAAAAATAAAAACAAGGTAGGTAGGGAAATGAAATCACTTTGTGACTATTTCAATTACATTTCAAAGAAGATACTGTCTAAAAAAATCTAGGCAAAGTACGATCCTATCATGGGTCCCAAAGAAGAACTAGACTATTTGTGAATATGACCCAAATCATCGTATTCCCATTTTATGGACAGACAAACGGAGGCAAAGAGAAGTTAAGAAAATGTGCCCCAGGTCCCTCGACTAGTACGTGGCGGAGCCAGGATTGCACCCGGGAAACCAGTGGCAGAGCGACCCTACCTGCTACTCCATAGTGACACCAGCAAGGCCATCCTCCAGCACGGTCTAATGCTGTCCCGGGGATCGCCAGGGGAATGGCATTCTCCTGCCCAGAGTAACACAGACAGCGTCTGACTTATTGTAGTGGACTGAACTCCAGGCACTGACGTCACAGCTGAGCCGCAGGCAAATAGATTCGCAGGTGTATATACGCTGATATGCACCGATATGTACAGCGCCTCCACAGCCGGAGTTTTCCCAGATAGTCTCAATTCAGATGCAACCCCATCTGTTCCTACCGGTACCCCCGCGGTCCTCGGAGCCTTTGTCTCACTCCTTGGCACAGAACGCCCCATGACTCTGCTCTGTGGTGCCCGAGATCCCTAACTGCGACCTTTCCCCATCTGGATGAATGAATGAATGAATCTCCTGGCGAATCCAAACAAACATTGAAGGGCTAGGCCCTGGTGCCCAGGACCTCTCTCCCACCTCCACCCTTTGTGGATTGTCACTGCTGCCCTCCACATTCCGCTGGGCTTCTGGGTGGCTTCATCTTTTGGACAGGTACCGAGTGGGTGGGGGCAACCTTCATCCTGGTATCTCCAGGGGCCCAAGAGGATTCTTGGTGGAATGAATTTAATTAAAACCCTGCATGAGTGAAGAGGGCCGAATGGAAAAGAGCTCCTGGTCAAGAACCCCCTCACCCCGGGCTAATGCCCCACAGGGTCTGTGTAGGACCTGGGCGGGGCTTGCTGCCACACATCCATGCCTGGCCAACCTGGGAGTGCAGAAATGGATGGACAGACGGACGATGGACAGATGGATGGATGGCAGAGCTGTAATTCTGAAGCAGTTACGTACCAAGTCTTTTCAGGACCGGGAGCCCATCTGATCCTGTCGGATCAGTACAAGCTTGTTAAATGAATGAATGAATGGATAGATGAGGCCGGAGACGTGCAGAAGGCCCCAGGTGACATCATGGAGTGCCCCAAGGCCCTCCCGTTCTTGCCACGATCCCGGTCACAGCCCCAGCAAGGGCGTGAGTCACCTGACTGAAGGGAATGGGCTGTGCCTGGCGTCGTGTAGCAAGCCCTGCCGGTGAGGCGCGTTGAAGTACACAGGAGCCTCTGAGTGCGCCTCTTGGACAGCTTAGCTCTTGGCAAGATTAAGCTGGCTCTCCGCAGAGGGGCCCGTATTGCAGGCCTGCAGGGAGGGCCTGGCCGGCCGAGTTTGCACCTTTTTACCCGGCATCTGTCCCTGGGATCAGGAGAGCCGGGAGGCTGGATTAGATGGGTCAGCGCCCTGATTGACAGTGACACTTCCTCCCGCACCCCCGCCTGCCCCCCAGCCTCTCCCGCTGTCCCTCTACTGCCTCACTCGGGCCCCATCCTGTTCCCGAAAGCGGGCGATGCCTTCTAATCTCCTTACCAGGAAATTATTTTCCTGGGTGTGAAATCCCTGTCCGAGGGGAGGGCAGCAGATCAGCCCTGCCCTGGCCTGGAGGCTGACCGCAGGGCTATCTCCCGGAGACATCTGGCATGGCAGTGGGGGCGGTCACAGCAAGAGATGGGCAAAGCTCGGCCAGTTCTACCCCCAAATGTGGCCCTGACCTCAGGAGTGGGCTGTCCCCAAACTACCTCTTCCTGTCTCCTTTCAAGAGACTTCTCTAAAATGAGGCATGTTTGCAGTTGGTGACCATCCTCTCCAGGAGCAATTGACATGGGGGGGGAGAGTGGCCTGGGAAGATCCAACCCCAGGGGATGAGGCCTGGGACCCATCGGTGACTCTGGACACATCCCCACCTCTGCAGCCTCAGTTTCCCTCTGATTTCACCATGAACGGACTCTGAGGTCAGGCCTGGGGTTCTGTACCTCACACCCCCCATATCCGCTGCATAAAATGTCAGAAACTTGGGGGAGGAAGCCATGGGAAAGACACAGGGCCAGTCTGTGTAATTCGTAGTCAAAAACCTGCAGCCACGAGATGAGCAGATGAGGGTAGCGGTTGGGCTGACCCAACTCGCCTGCTTGGCTCCATGACTTCCCGGGCCTTAGTTTTCCCAACTCTAAAGAGGAGATGACAGTCACACTTACTCAGGCTTGTGGCGAGGCTTTCAGTTGATTAATGATCGTAAAATTCTTAGAATGGTGCCTGGCACAAGTAAGCACCTTATAAAGATGATGATATAGGCTCGTGGTGGAGAAGCACTCCCTACGTCATTCACTCTTGGTTGAGTTGTGTCCTCTACTACGGTATGCTGAAGGGTTAACTTCTGGTACCTGTGAGGGAGGCCTGTTTGGGGAAATAGGGTCTTTGCGGGTGTAGTCAAGTAAAGACAACTGGAGTGGGGTGGGCCCTAAGCCACTAAGAATGGTAAAGAGGGGACCCTGGGTGGCATAGTCGGTTAAGTGTCCGACTCTCGTTTTCGGCTCAGGTCACGATCTTAGGGTGGCAGATCAAGCCGCGCCTCGGGCTCTGCACTCAGAGCAGAGCCTGCTTGAGATTCTCTCTCCCCCTCCCCCTGCCCTCCCAGCTGGCTTGTTTCCCCTCTCAAATAAATAAATACATCTTTAAGAAAATAAAGGCAGCAGGTGTATGAAAAGGGGACAGAGACAACGAGACGAGCACCCAGGGAGAAGGCCGTATGAGGACTGAGTAGAGGACACCAGGGAGCACTGGCCACACTAGAAGCTGAAGAGGAGCAGGGAAGTGTCTGCCCAGAGTCTCAGAGGAAGCGGGACCTGCCCATGCCTTGATTTTGGACTTCTGGCCTTCCCCACTCTGATAGTCCTGTGTTGGGGTGATTGGTTAAAGCAGCCTTGGGAGGCTCGCAATAAAGAAACGAATGACAGCCAACTAGGAAGAAGGCTCCAGCAGATGGAGGGGCTCGTTTAGGGCTGGGGACCCGCAGGAGGGACAGGCTGCGCAGGGTCCAGGTCTCGGGAGAAGCCGGGGATCTGCTCTGCTCCTCTGGGCCTGGGTGTGGGTTCCAGTGTGGCCCACAGGGGACCCCAGGGCAAGCCCACCTGGGGCAACCGTAGTTGATGCACGAGTTCGACCTCTTGGCCAAAGGGCAGTCATCAGCGGTGAGGGGGATGTGGCTGCAGTGTGTCGCTGCCGGAGGCCAGGGTCCCAGATCAATGGCACCTTCGAAGGCAGGTAGCTGTCTTTGAACCAGGCACTCTGCATGGATAGACAGAAAACAGGCCCCAGGGCAGGGTCTCTCCTCCCCCTCCAGCCTCCGTCTTCCTCACCCAGGATCATCCCCAGGAGACCCGAGCCCCATGACATGACTTGGCCTCAAATCCTCGCAAGACCCCGGGAGAACAGGCTGCCACACAGCCTGCACTGGAAACCCCACAGGTCCCAGAAGAGAAGGAGAATTTCCTGCATGCTCCCCAGGCTTGGAGAGGGGCCCGGAATCTTTGCTCGCGGGGCACAACTACATCTATGTTGCAGATGTGGAAACTGAGGCTCACTAGATTAAACAACTTGCCTGAAGGAGCACACGAAGGAAAGGACAGTCGGGCTTTAACCCCTTCCCTCTGACCTCACAGCTCGAGCCCCTTGCAGACTGTTTCCCTTTTTGAGGGAAAAAAAGAATTTCCCTCTGGCACTTCTGAGCCCTTCCCCCACCTTGTAAGCTCTTCCCCATTTCCAATATTCTGGAATACCGATGTCGTTCACTCTTCCTTACAGGTACCATTCTGAGGCCCCTCTCAAAGCAACACTTTCCTGCTGGGCCCTGGAAATTTCATGCTGTATAGAACTGCAGACACAGGGGCTCGGGAAGACAAGAGGAATCCTGGGTACTCGAGCCCAACACTCCACTCGTCCACTACCTTCCTCTTTGACACTGGGCAGAACACAGGAACGTCTGTGCCTCTCTAATGCCCTGTATATCAGTGCCTTTGCCAACTGACAAACTGCCCCGAACTTAGTGACTTAAAAGCACTGGTTTTCTCGTGATTCTGCAGCTGCGGCAGGTTTCAGTGACTCCTTCCCGCAGCTTCAGTCATCTAGAGGCTCAGTGGTGCTGACAGTCCTCTGTGACCTTACCCTGCTGTCTGGCATCTACCTAAGGCTGTTGGCTGGAGCATGTGCTTCTCCTCTCCCCGCCCCTCCAGCAGGATAGCCCCCACTTTCTTAGGAAGCCTTGCTTTCTTTCCGAGAGCGAAAGCCGCAATGTACAATGCTTAGCAGTCTTCCGCTGTATCATGCTGGATGATGGATGATGTCTTGTTACCAGATAAGTCGCATGGCCAAGTCCAGAGTCACGGCTGGGAGGAAGGGGCACAGGGGCATGTGTACCGCGAAGCGGGATTGATAGGGGCCATTTATATAATAATCTGCCATATCCTGTATGGCCCCAAATCAAATTTTTGGGGCAGAAAATCCTATCTAGAAGATGAGGTGGTTCTGCTCTTCTCATCTCAGCCATCACATAGCTTTTGTGGACGGATTTACAGTGTAGGAAGAAATCAATTTCAACCCAATGACGCCGTTAATTTCTCCACCAACCCTCTGACATAGGGGTCATTAGGGAAGTAGGACTCTGAAAAGCTAAGGTGACAGGCTAAAAAGTGGCAAAGGAGGCAGGACCCAGGCCAGACAGCACCCTGAGCCCATTTGGCTAAGTCTGTCCCTCTGAATGGTTACCTTTCGGCTCCTTCCAGTGAGCAGGGCTCAGCACTGGCTCAGGGTGTCTCCCCAAATAATGCAGCTGTAGAAACCATCTTAGAAAGAACTCAGGGCTGTGATTGGGTTTTGCAACAGTCCCAAAGTCTGGATGAGAAATGGGATGACCATCCGTCTGCAGAGAAGCTGGCGTTGCTGTCTCTAGGGGCCATTCCCATGCATAGGTATGGCTATCCCTCATTCCTGGCCTCTGATGCGTGTCCATGGGGAAAAACTCAAGCTGCTGCTAAGTAAGAGGGCCCTGGAGGTCAGGGCGGGGCCACGGAGAAGGAGACGAGAGCAGGGCGTCCCCAACCTTGGCAGCCAAGGCTGGTGGCCTGGTGACCTCATTTCCCTGCCGGGTGTGACACGAGAGCCTCCAAGCAAGCACCCTGTCCTTTCTGGACCAAAGGTTGCTTCCTACTATAGACCTGGGCTTCCGTCTTGTCCAGGGTCCCATTAGGGACACACTGTTCCTCCTGGCTGTGACACCATCACCCGCCCCTAGAAGGGAGAACCTACGTATTTAAGTAGGCGGCTGCCGAAAGGGAAGAGTCACTGTTTGTAATTTTTCATAGAAATAATGTGTGCTCCGTGCAGGAGGGAGGGGAGACTACACTCTTGCCCACCTCTCAGGGATTGGGGAGCTTCCAGTTCATCTTCCTTTCTGGATTGATTCTAGATCACCGAGGGGCGGGGACACACTTGCACGCTGGAGTGGGCTCACATGCACACACCTGCTCCGTAGGCGTGCCATTAGGGGAGTGCACACGCAGCGCAGAGTGACATCGGACGTGGGTGCGTGTAAGTGTTCTTCAGTATGACGTCGGCGTGGAGGACCACGTACGTGCACACTCACGATGGCTGGGTGTGGTCACACACGTACATGCTCCATTGTTACATACCGTGTGTGTGACAGACACGGCATCTTGGGAAACCTGTACTCGAAGGTACTTCACACCCACCAGCACATACATGGCATGTGTTCACATGTACTAGGTGAGATTTGTCTGTAAATACCCGTCTGAGTGTCAGGCATGTGTGGACACGTTACATGTGTGTGTCTATATAAATATACGGTATGTCTACTCTGAATGCCTCTATATGCAAACACCATGCACATAATAATGTGGATATATGGAGCTCCCTGGACACCGATGTGCCTGTTTTTTACTTTGTTATTGGCTGTCACCTCCTGGCACTGCTCCAGCACCCCACGTCCCCCTGCAGTGTCCGTGCACAGCCCTCCAGCACCCACGTCCCCCTGCAGTGTCCGTGCACAGCCCTCCAGCACCCACGTCCCCCTGCAGTGTCCGTGCACAGCCCTCCAGCACCCACGTCCCCCTGCAGTGTCCGTG
>PITA01027411.1:0-20972 GCA_004023965.1 Spilogale gracilis | reverse complement strand
TTTTTTTTTCTTGTCTATATAGTCATCGTGCTCAAGTATAAGAGATAAACACAGTAAAAGTTAATGCAGCCTTATTAGGAGATATTAGAAATGGAAAGAAATATGCCTTTTTTTTAGTATACTATAAATGCAAATGTTGTAAGAGTTGGAGGAAATTGAAAAAATTATCCTGCCATCTTTTAGGGAATAAATATGGGTAAATTAAGAAAACCAATTAAGATAGAAAAACAGCAGGCTTGATGGTTTGAAGGCAAGAGATAGCAGATCAAAAGTTTTAGAAAGAGACAGAAAGATCTCTTAGCTTGCAGCAAAGAATAGCATATTATGTTTGTCAGCCTTAGCAGAAACTAATAGGAGGTGAAAGCGTAAAAAAATGAAATGGTCAGAGAAAAATGAATATGGACCTTCAGAGTAAGAAGATTGGGAAAGTATTCCTATAGTTAATAGAGAGCCATGTGGAGAAAGAGACAAAGAACAGAAGGTGTAGTAAGGATAATTTTTTGGCACTTGTCCAAAAATCAAGTAAAATAGAAATTTCCAAGTGTTACCACCTAAGAGTTATGGTTTTTCCCCTCAAAAATTTTTCATTCTTTAGGGTAGAAAAAGGAAAAACACCTCAGTGATCAAAATATATTCCAAATCTTCTCCAATAAAAATACATGCAAATGTGTAACCCAGACCACCACCTTTATTTGTAGGCTTATGAATGATTCAAGCTAAATCAATCCTTTTTGAAAAGTCTTTGTTAGAAATGATACTGGTATGTGTATATTCCCTGTGGTACATTAAAGATATGCATGGATTCTTTGATAGTGTTGCCATTGAGAAATGGCAAGGTTGGTGGGAGGCAGTGATGATTATGTTCCCTGCCTCTGAATCTGGGCAATTTCCATGACTGCTCAACCAAGAGAATATAGCAGAAGTGATACTATGCCGTTTTCTAGATCTAGTCCTTAAGTAACTACTTAGAACACTCTGTCTTAAAGTCCCAAGCCAGCAAGTAAGCCTGATAAAGATAATACTTAGAGATGCCTTGAGACTACATGGAAAGGGAGAGAGGCTCAGATCACTCCATTCTTTCAGCCATCCCTACTCTGACGCTAGGCATACCCACCAGTTCACCGGCTGTTAGCTCAATGTCAGCTGAGCCCTGTACAAGTTTCTGAGCCACAAAATGGTAAGATAAAGTAAAATCACTGTTTGAAGTCAAGCATTAAGAATGTTTCTTACAAAGCTGTAGACAATTGGAACAGAACTGGTTCCTGGAAATGGGGTACCACTTAACAAAAACTTAAAGCATGTGGAATGGAGGCTAGAGATGAGAGATTCCTCTTTATGAGTGTTTGTCAACACTACTGCCTGTGGCATCACTGGAGATACAGAGGAGACCTAATGAACTCATGGATTTCACTGGATGGATTTTTAGAACAGAACATAGAAATTGCTGACTGACTTTTTCTAGCTGCCTAGGATAAACTGGGGAGAGAATTGAAGGAACTGTTAAGTTATTGAGCAAAAATTTAGAGAAAATACAAGGAATCAGAAATTTAAGTTTCAAAATAGAAATGCTTCCCATTTCTCATGTCTACCAGAAAATAGATTCTCAAATTTAGAAAAGACTTCAGAGCAAATACCAAACCCAGTATTTTGCTAGATTAGGATTGCTTAATGATAAAAGCTTCCATGATATGATTATAAGATGCTTTTTGTTTCATTTTATTTTTCTCCCAACCTCAGAAACATTTAAGGAAATGTCTAATATAGCTTCTAATTGTTTTAAATTTCTGCCTTGTACTCAAGTAATAGAGTTAAGTAACCTCATTGGGGCCCAAAATAAAGAGCCTATGTTGATGAGATTTACACTGATAGATTTTATCTAATGGAGTGAGTTATAATATGATTCATAGAAACTACCAATTTTTAATTAATTAGCTAGCATGGACTGAAAAGTACAGAGATAGTACAGAATTAAAAGAAATTTGGGATCCTCTAATTTACTATATACAAAGAAGCTTAAAAAACTATTTACTTGCAAAGATGGGATATTTTTGATAGAAAGTAAAGGATGATTTGTAGTGAAGAGCCAAGAGCTGTGGTGAATCATTTCCAGGGAAAAAGACTGAACACTATCAATGAACTGACAGCATGTGCCTAGGTAGGTTTCAGAAATGCTATGAACCGGGGCCTTTTGTGTATGTCCTAATTCATCCCTTTCTCAATGGGAAGGTCTACCATTCTTATTCTATATCTCATTACATGCTATATATTAGGGTTAGATAACTTTTCTTGTAGATCACAGGACTCAGTACTGCAGTGGTGTTCCAAGGAAGCTCTAAAGACCCCATAGAGAAGCCCATTTGCAGAAGAATGAAGACCTCCAGCCTAGCTCCCAGCAGAGGGCCAATACCAACTTTCTAGACATGTACATGAACCATTTGAAAATAAATACTTCTTCAGCCTCAAACTAACCAGCTGATGTCATGTAATGCACTGATGAGCCATCCTCACTGAACTTTCCCAAATTGAAAATTCATAAATGAAACTGAGTATTATCATCATATTGAATCCCTAAGTTAGTATACCATGTAACAATAAGTAATCTGCACAATTTTATTAATTACAGGGCAGAATGAATCTACTGTTTCCAGAATTATAAGCAGACAGGGCAAGAAAGAAGGTCACAAAAATGAACAGATCTCCTCATAGACAACACAAACTTATAATTTAGGAAGTAAAGGAAACAAGTCAGGCATTGATATCAATGAGGATTACATGATAGCCACCCATGAATATAATAGATATGGGATGATTCAGAAATTTCATAATGTTAATTATAGATAAAATGCAATATTATGCAAAGTTGAAACTACTATGTTGTTTTCATATATTCCTGAAGAGCTGTATATCTATAAACAATAGATTCTATCAGAATTGGATGCACCAGAATAGAGAGGTCTCTAAATTGAAAGTGTAGCATTCCTACCAAAATAAAGAGGAAAAAATAATTTCTTACAAGGAAAAATATTATAAAAAATCCTGGTGTCAGAAAGCCTTTGGTTGTAGGTGGAGGAGATCACTCTTGTCTTGAAGAATACTGTTTCCTTAGACAGATGATAAGAACTGATCTAGGAGTAGAGATTATATAAAAGCTGCTAGTAACCAAGCTGGAAGCATTTGAAATTCATGAAAAATGACAGTCAATTGGATCTGTGGGTAATTTAAAAGGTACTATTCCTGGGAGTTTAAAGAGTAGGCTTATTTTATACACATTATAGCTTATGCCATTATTTTCTTTGTGAGTATGGTCATTTGGAGGATTCAGAAAATATAAGAAAACAAAACAAATTACAAATTTAACTATATTTATTTAAAAATGTTGAATCTTTGAAACAAAAAGATTCTCATGGATAATTACAACAGTAGCATTTCAGGGAAGAATGCATGGCTCTAAATATCCTCATTTTTCCAGGGGACAGAAATACCCTTAACACTAAGAGCCTTAGTACTCTCTCTAGCACTAAGGTTCATTCCGTGGGGCAGCTGGATTTAATTTGATTGCATAATCTAAAGTATATTTGAAGGAAGTATTGAGGCACATACTTTAGAATGAAAAGCATTTAAATACAATCAAGTCCAAGACAGAAAGTAAATATAAACATAAATGGTACATTGTCAGAATAGTCACTTTGAACTCATTGAACTCCTTTAGGAATAACTGGCTATTCAAATATCTCCCCATTGTAATCCTTTCCATATATATATATATATATATGTATATATATATATATATATATATATTAGCTTAAGAACAGATGAAATGAAAAGGCACTCAGTTAATTTGCAGCATAAGATTCAATTATTGAAAATAAAATGAATTAGGTTTCCACTTATGAAACTACTCAAGGTCATGATTTAAATAAACTAAACTAGAAGAATCTAGGTGCTCATATTTTTATCATGGATTTTTAAAATCTCATAATACATTAGAGGTAGGATAATGATGATACATGAGTAAGTTTGAAAGAACAGTTCTTTATCTCCTTTCCATTGTCATATCTAAATGCTCCATTGATTCAAATTATGCACTGTGCTCAAATATTCCCACATTCCTTCCCCTGTGTTACAATAGTAGCTGTTTTACACCTGGAATTCCCTCTTCATTTTTCTCTGTAGCTTTGTCTCTCATACAAAACATAGCAAATATCACTCAGATAGAAAGGCCTGTTCTGCCACTTGTCCTTTTGTATTTTTTTTTCTCTTTTAAAAACCTGGAGTACTATTACCCATATCATGCATATGTAATTATTATTTATTGCCTTGTATATTCATTTGATGTTTCTGAGTATACATCATCCCTCAAGTACAGATAGCCAACAAATATTTCTGAGATGACTAATTGTCTAAGTATAAATGTACTATAATTAATCAATCAGAAATTATTTATTAAAAAACTATTTTATGTTACTAGGTAGAATTTGTTTTCTTGCCAGAATTTTCACCTGTATCAATAAATAGGTGATTCACTAGTGTATAAATTTTCTTCACAACCTGAGGGATAATAGGCATAACACTTTTCTCTGAAGAGCATCAGTTTGAAAGGCACAAATATTATTTTATTGGTGTTTTAATTTTTCTTCCTTCGATTATTGAGTAGATAAACATTTTAAATGTACTTATCAATCTTCTTCATAACACTATGGAAGGAATAGGCATTACATTTTATGACTACAGTGGAGAGAAAACACACTATTCTCCTTTTCTTGTTTTTCTCCAACTCTAAGTCAAGAAACTTGTTCCCCTAATACTGCTTTTATGGCTACAAGTTTCCCAAGTTTCTCTAAAAGTTCATCAACTTTCACTGTCCCCTGGGCACTCTTAATTTTAGTGTGTATTGTGAATGACTTTACCAGCATTCAGAAAATAGGATTGCTTTAAAGTTAAAGTCAATGAATGTACAAAATTTCATGTAGAAGAATAATTAAGTAAGTACTATATAGCTTAAAAACAACCTCCCATGTGAGGTTGGTCAGCAAAATCAATATGCTAGAAAGAGAAGTAAACACATAAAACCAAGTTATAGTTTGAACTATATAGTTTGAAAGAAGCTTAGAATTTGAATTTAGCATTGGTGGCTTTTGATTCTGGGCCCCCTCTTGTGTTAAATAGTGGCCATATTAGTGCCTATCCAAGTTTCCTCACAGGGTTTATTGCAAGGATCCAATGAGAAAACATACATGAGCATAAAGGTTCAGAGTTCCAAAATTCAAAAATATATTAGACATGATAAATGCTTAAATATTGAATAATTAAAGCAAAATCATGAAAGTGTAAGTGGGAAGGAAAAGTTATATAAAATCTTTGCCATAACTTTTATTTTATCTGGATTAAGAAACAGACCACAAGGAGTTAAAAAATAGTTGGCAGCTTTAACTGCCACATTCATTCTTGGTTGTTCTAACGAAAAACAATCTCCCATGTCTCTCAATGGGAGATGGGTAAATTTAATGGGGGTATTTGATACTTACATATAAAAAGTTGTATCCATTAAGATTTTGCATTCTACATTGAGGTTGTTAGCTTCATTTCAAAAATATAAAAAAGAGGATGGGATCTGTTGTGTTCTTGGCAAAGCTGGCTTGTGATTCATCTCCAGTTGCTATTCTGTGGGAAGTGATCAAGAAGGGCTTCCGTGGAGCAAAATTACCTCAGTAAAGTCTACCTTCATTTAGTTTTTGGCGATCAGGAGAAGGTGTGCCATTTCTGTGCTCTACTCTCTAAGAGTCTGAACTAACAACATATTTGCCATTTAGTCCTGAACACACGATACTATTTGCATAAAACCAATTTTCAGTTGCTCTTTGGGTGGGGGTGGGAGGTGGGGGTGAAATGTAGTCTAGTGTGTCTCCTGTTGCATCTAATGTGATGATGTTTACCTGCCTCTAAGAGGAGTACCTGGTGGGAGAGTTGGAATTGGGTCAGCTTTGAAAAGGAAAGGAACTCAAGAGACAGATTAGGAAAGTTCTGCCTACTCACTAAATGCATGTTGTACCATTCATATCTGTCCTGAAGAAAAAGTAATTATAGTGGGTCTGTCCTAAAGAGTCAGTATCTTTAAGAATTTAAGGAAATGGCATCTATCCCATGTTCCCTGGAAAAATGTGATGCAAAGAACCACAAAAATGATCATGCCTGCCAAAGAAGGCACTGGAGAGAATATACACAGGCTAGAGACAACCTTAATATTGGCTTTTGAATATGTTTCATGAGAAAATATTTATTCAAGTTTCAAAAGAAAATTGAGCAAAAAGAAGTTAAATCAGAATGATGGGAAAATTCCAGAACTTATAGTAAAAAGAGGCCATAATAAAGGTGAAAAATGCTACCACAAGTCAAGATCAGTCACCTAAATTCTGGAGTAGAAATATTTGGAGTCTGTTTAGGAAACTCTCTTCTTTACCTGGGAGGCAGGTTAGGTTGTGTTAGTAAGTTATTAGGTAGAAAACAGAATGAACCATACATGAGAATGGCTTGAAGATAAGGCTCATCACGGTCCTTACACAGGAGGGCATTTCCTTTGTGAGAAGCCTGCCTCTCTCTCTAGGTGGTGGTTCTTCTTCTTCTTCTTCTTCTTCTTCTTCTTCTTCTTCTTCTTCTTCTTCTTCTTCTTCTTCTTCTTCTTCCTCCTCCTCCTCCTTCTCCTCCTCCTCCTTCTTCTTCTTCTTCTTCTTCTTCTTTCTTCTTCCTTTTAAGATTTTATTTATTTATTTGACAGAGAGAGAGATCACAAGTAGGTGGAGAGGCAGGCAGAGAGAGAGAGAGAGAAGGAAGCAGGCTCCCTGCAGAGCAGAGAGCCCCGATGGGAGCCTCAATCCCAGAACCCTGAGATCATGACCTGAGCTGAAAGCAGAGGCTTTAACACACTGAGACACACAGGCACCCTCTCTCTAGGTTCTATTTTCTGAGGCTCTCTCAGTGAAAACTGCTAAGAGGTCAAACAGTGGTCCTTTTGGACCACTGAGTGCCAATACTACCCTTATTGCCCTGGAAACAGATTTCTCATTAGGCAGATTGCTCTAATTAGGATGGGTAGAGATACACAGTAATCAAGGCAACAAAAACAGTCAGGGTCTTTATCCACTGTGGGACTCAGTGAAACATCTGGCTCCAGGTATTTCAGCAAAATTTAGCCTGGTTTAATTTCTGTTTGAATGACATTGAGACACAACTATCTTCAAGATTTTTGGAACTTGGTACCTATTATATTGAATTATTTATTATTCTCACTAGTTTTCAGTTATTTTTCAGCATTTTCTGGTAAAAACCTGAAAGAGTTTGTTTCAGAGATAGCAAGTTAAGAAAGAAATTAGATAAGTTACCAAAGTTTTGTTGAGTCTTAGGAAAAATTAGTTTGTACTGAGTATGAGGCAGTAGTGTGCTAGAGTAACTCTTACCAGCTGGTGAGCCAGTTATTAAATATTTACTAGGACACTCCTGATGATAGGTAATGGCAGCTAGAAGGAATCAGAAAAATCAGTCACTAAAACCTGGAGTAAAATTGAAGTTGCTGATGGAAAGACAGCTGAGGCCACTAAATAACTTGAAGAATGTTTAATATAGGAGACGAGTTTTTAAATACTAATAAATACATAAATATATAAATCCAAGCAAAGCAGCGGGTGATGACATAAATAGGAAAAAAAACAATGGTTATCTTATTCTCATATAGCAGTTTGCAAAACATAGGCAATGATACCATCTTAATTGATACAACAGTGGAATTTATTATATTGAGAATTATTATTTTCCATGTTTTATAGGTGAGAAAACTAAGGTTTACTGAAGTTAAATGTTGCCCAAGTTCTGATAGCTAAAATATGACCAAAACAATAGTAACATTTTTCATTTGGTTTTTGTACTATTTGGTACCAGAGAAAAGATCTCTATTTCATAGTTCAGATGTTTTCCTAGAAAGTACCTGTTATTATTTAATACTATCTTGGCTCATTTTATTTTCTTAGATATGTGTGAGATGAGCCACAGCCCCAAGCTCATTCCTCTTCTACTGCACATACCCAGCTTCATTGAGGTTCCGCACTGGTTGTCCACCAGATGTTCAGTGTTATCTCCCTACTGAAGGTTGTGACAAAACCCAGAGAGTAAAATGACGGCAATCTGTCAACCAGTCATCATTATATATATTTTTTCATTTCCATTATTCTCCACCTTATGTCACTGTTTTTAGTGTGTGAATTGCTCATTGTCTATTTCTGCTCATTTCTTTCATTACTATTTTTAATTTTAATGATTTTCAGTTGCTGAGAGTATTCTTCAGAGCAAAGCTACACTTTTCTTCAGTAAGGAGAAAGACAATAAGGACATAGCCATTACTTTGAGAAATCCAGAAGTGCAGGATGTTTTGCCCTCAGCAGCAGAAAGTGTGATGGATGCCCCAATTTAGATGTTAGTCCCATCACACTGTTGCTGAAAATTATGATGGAGTGGTTATTTACCCACTAAAACTCCCAACTTAATTGAAAAAGGTTGAATTTGAATCATCTTTCAGGCAACCAGAATTTTAGTTGAGTATTTAGAATTGTAAGATGTTGAAGTATTACTCCATTTTTCCATTCTCTTCTACTTGCCTCGTCTTTCTGTATCTAATTCAGTGGATCAAAAATGTTATTAACGGAAATTAAATAGCAGTAAATATGTTAAGTACAGCATGTGCCAACATGAATGTATCAACAAAGATCCTACCTTAAAAGAGTTTATGGCTATATCCCAATTACAAATAAAACTATAATAAAATGTAATAATAAATACATCAGATATAGGTACAAATGATTATGGGATTACAGAAGAGGGAGTGATTAATGTTCCACAGGAACTTAGAAAGTCTTAACAGAACTAATGATATTTTATTTGGACGTTGAATTATGAAAGTGATTTTTCTATATATGTGAATTAAAAAGGGTGTTCTGAATACCAAGTAAAATATGGCTGAAAGTCACAGAGGAAATGAATGTTAGTCTGATAAAATAGTATGCATTGGTCATGGTACAATGGTAGGAGATACGGATTAAAAATTTAACAAAGGATAAATTGTGAAGAACTTTGAATGCTGGGCTAACTTTTCAGAATGTATGTAATAGGTGTTACTGGCCCCATTGAAAGCTTTTAATCATTCTTCTTGTTTATGTATGAGCCCCACAAAAGATTGGACTTTAATCTCATTCTGATTTATACTCTGAATATTAAGTAAAAACAGAACACATCCTTGATTGAGTAACCCTTGAATAAAAATTCTCTAGTCAATTAATTTATACCACAAATATTTTTCAGTACTTCCTTTGTATCTCAGATTCTGCTAGGTATTAAAGTATAGTAGGGGACAGTACAGATAACATTTGTAACATGATAGGATTATTCTTTGCAACATTTAGGAGACTTTATTCTGAGTATTCATCTAACTGTACAGAATAATTTTGGTTTAAATATTCAGATTTAGGAAAAGTTTGAAGATAAAAAATGATCTTTATGACTGCTTATTCCATTCTAATTGGCATTGTGGAACCAACGTCCTGTTGCTAAGTCCACAAACAGTATGACTAATTTTCATAGTCCATTTTTTAGTATAGGCATTGACCATTACCAAAATATTAGCATATACAGTTGACCATTTACTGCATTATTTTTAGAAACCAGGCCCTGTACTTGTTAGTAATTTAGTTAATGCAAGTCTGTAAGTGAGGTAGTATTGCTATCTCTACTTTGCATATCAGAAACCCAAGGTTGTGAGTGATTAAACAAATTGGCCTCTTATGGTTGGTAGTTTCTGCAAGTAAATTCAAGCTCAAATTTGTCTGGTCCCGTACAAAATCCTAATATTTCAGGTACATATTAATTTGTACCTGTTTATTTGTATATTACATAGGGAGCTAAAGAAGTCATCAAATGGAATGGGAATCAAATTCTTCACAATTTATCCTTTGTTAAATTTTTAATCCGTATCTCCTACCATTGTACCATGACCAATGCATACTATTTTATCAGACTAACATTCATTTCCTCTGTGACTTTCAGCCATATTTTACTTGGTATTCAGAACACCCTTTTTAATTCACATTTCCAGTTGTATCTACCTAAGTACTAGTTATCAAATAATTATAAAATTACATTAAGTACCCCGTAACTCACCTGAAATATGTAGACATTAAGTGGAATCTAAGCAATGCCATATTTTATTGTTTCTTTTAGGAAATGACAGATAACTTTTGCCAAACCAGTCAAGTCTGTTACATAAAACCAAGTCTCTGTCTTCCTTTTAATAAGAAAACTGTGTCTGAAAAGATTCATAAAATTTTATCAATTTGATGAAACCTAAGTAATTTCTGTCTGATTAGCATTCAAAAATTAAACTTATTCTCAATTAAGTGAGAATTTTGCCAATCAATAATGTTTCTTTTAAGAGAAAATATATTGATTTTATTACATTGAAAATGACATATACCTAATTGAATGATAAGGGATGCATCTTCTTAGAGAATATGAAAAACACATGCAAATCCAACGTGACTGTTTTGATTCTAGAAAGTAGAGTTTTACATAAACATTAGTTTTTTTCAATTAAAAAATAAGAAGTCTGAATACACACACACACACTCAAAATGCACGGATGGAGAGATAGATGGATAAATATTGAAAAGATGATATTCTAGCAATTAAACTATCTGGGGATAGCTATAACATTTCATTTTCAACCAATATTTTTTCCAATAATTTCATCTTGTGTTATAAATATTTGTATTTTCAGAGGGCATTAGCTGAAACCTTATTCACAATTATTTTGTCTGTCTCAGTCCCTTAAGGCTCTGTAAACATTAGAGCAGTTTTACTATTGCTACTTAGGGTAGGAAGTTGAAAATGGCATTTTGAATGTAGATGCAAATTGAGTCTGCCAAGGAAATTCTTCTCACCCATTCATTGCAGATAAGGTTTTCTTGTGTGGGCATTGCAGCATTAAAAATGGGAAGTGTAAACTTAGATTTGCTGTATTATGATTGTGATCCTTATAAATAAGAACACTAGAAACCCTGGAAATAAAAATAAAAATGTCCCCATTGGGCCCATTACACCAGCTCTTTTTGTTGACTTTTTCTTGAATTTCTCATCATTAGCTCGTCTAAGATTCTATATGATAATTCTTCCCAACCAGCAGCTGACCTTTTAAGAGGTGATAAAATAAACTTCCAAAAGACAAGCTAAATATATTGATTTTTAAAGGTACCAGGTTTCTCTCTTTAAAAGGTATTAAAATGTGAACAGTACAAAGAATAAGTGAATTCCAGCCTATAAGATGGACACCTGACATTGGATCTTGATTAGCTGCTAGTAGGTCTTCAGTGAATGTTGCTTTCTTTTATCCCCAGAGATATCATTAACCATGAAAATCAGATTACTTTAATTCCATTTTATGATCATTTTAGGAAAGGACACAGTGTGTTAGTGTCATTGCTGGACTTTTCTGATTCATTCGCATGCATTAACCTTCATGGTATTTGTTGAGTTATTTGACTCTTTGTATATCATGAATAATTTCATTAAACATTAAGAATTTACTCACACTGTATCTGTGTATTTTTAAATATTTACAATTTGTTATGCCGGATAAATATGTAATAGGTGGGGCAGTGTTTCTAGGTTTTACTATTGCTTAAACCTGTCATGTAGTATAACCTTTTGGGGCTTATATAATATTCAGCTCCTTAATTCAGCATCAGAGCTGTTATCATATGTTGATGGGAAAATAACAGCCATGTTGGGGCTCTCCAGTCACTAATAATTCCTATTTTGATTTGAGTAGCATATTAATGTTCCTAGATTTATGCAGTATCAGGGAAAATGTCTTAAAAATACTCTTAGGGTTCTCTCTTTCTCTCATTTTAATCAGGCAAGAGAGAAAGAATCTTGTCATGCATAAAGCCTAACTTGCCTCTTTAAATCCTTATGGAAGTTTCCAGAAAAAAATTGGTAAAAGATGACATCAAAGGAGACTTTATTTCATAATTATAAGCAGGAATCATTAATGAAATAGACCTTTTCTTCAGTTTGCCTTTCTCAGGCTCCAAAATGTTGTGGAAGACTAGATAAAGATTTTGCTCATAGAGATATTTTGAAGAAACTAGCCAGATCACCCAATAAATGACAAAGCATCTCCTTAGGGTAATCCTAAATAATGAAAGCCCAACCAACAAAAGTTATAGAATAGGCTTCTGCACATTTCTCTTTCTCTAATACACTGAAAAGCCAAATGCATCTATTTTGTCTTTGGTGCCACATTGTGAATGTTCCTCAAGTATGTGACCAAATAGAATTTGGTGATGCCAGAAAAGCATGGTTACAGTCACAAACACACAACCTCTTAAAAATCTTGGCATTCATTGTATAAGAAGAAAGTGAAAATGGAAAAGAAAAGTCAAAAAAAAAAAAAAAAAAGAAGGGTTAATGCTAAAAGGAATCATAGACAAGCATCAAAGCTCTATTAGAGTAAAGCTATCAAGCAGAAGTAAAGCACCTGTATTCTGTTAAGTGGTCACATTAGCTCTCAGCACTGAACTTTTCCATAAAAGGAATTTTCAAAAGAATTTAACCAAAACACATGAATTGTGAATAATCAATTATAAACTAATATCTACCTAGAGGTGAATTGATCATCTTTCAATAAATGCACTGGATCAAAAATAAGATCCAATTCAGATGAAAAATAAAAGGCAAAAACAATTAAGATTAGACATCAACATAAGATAAAATTTAGACAAGTATGTTTTAAAAAGTGATTTTTAAAATTATATTTAGAAAAATCAGTGAAATTATCTCACCCTTGTACAATAAAATTTATTTTTTTATTTCTAATCAGCTTTATATTATATGCCTTTTTTATTGCTGATCATTTTAAAATGTTCTTGTTCTTAACATATATCTAGGATGAAATTTTGGAGAGCCAAGAATTTTTAGTCCAAATTATCTCATTTCAAGCTTAATCTTTCTCAACATTGTATAATGCACATTTAAGACTGTTCAGAGACATATCTGCATATATCAGATAGATACATGTTACCCTCTTATAAAATTATTCTGTTGCTTTTCTTCTTGCTATGTGGAGCACATGATCTTTAAAAATCTTAACTTCTGCCAGTAGAACTTCATTATCCTCATAGGCTATGCCCAATTTATTCTTCTTGTCAATATGGTTTAAAAAAGGGATCTTCTAAACTATTTAGTAGAATAATCACAAATCTACCGTGAGAACATAGTTACTCTTTTGAGTTTTGTTTTGTTTTAAAGATTTTATTTCTTTAGTTGAGAGAGAGAGCACACACAAGCATGAGCAGGGGGAGGGGCAGAGGGAGAAGCAGATTCCCCATGGAGCAGGGAGCCTGACATGGGGCTTGATGCCAGGTCCCTGGGTTCGTGACCTGAGCTGAAGGCAGATGCTTAACCGACTGAGCCACCCAGGTGTCCCTTGAGTTTTGTTTTGTTTTGCTTTCTTTTCTTTTTTAAAAAAGATTGATTGATTGATTGATTGATTGATTGATTTTTTAAAGATTTTATTTATTTGACAGAGAGAAACACAGTGAGAGAGGGAACACAAGCAGGGGGAGTGAGAGAGGGAGAAGCAGGTTTCCCGCCGAGCAGGGAGCCCGATGTGGGGCTCGATCCCGGGTCTCCAGGATCATGACCTGAGCCCAAAGCGGTCACTTAACCAACTGAGCCACCCAGGCGCCCCTAAAAATGATTTATTTATTTACTTTACACAGAAAGGGAGAGAGCATGCAAACACAAGTGGGTGGAGGGGCAGAGGGAGAGGGAGAGAGAGGGAAAGAAGCAGACTCCCTACTGAGCATGGGACCCAATGTGGGGATCAATTTCATGACCTGAGATCATGACCTAAGCTAAAATCAAGACTCAGACACTTAACTGACCTAGTGACCCAGGCACCCCTTCTTCTTTTTTTTAAAAATTTATTTTTATTATTTTTTGTTTTATTTTATTTTTTCAGTGTTGCAAGGTTCATTGTTTATGCCCCACACCCAGTGCTCCATGGAGTACGTGCCCTCAATACCCACCAACAGGCTCACCCATCCCCCCATCCCCTCCCCTCCAAGACCCTCAGTTTGTTTCTGAGTTCAGAGTCTCCCATGTTTCATCTCCTTCCCCGATTTACCCCACTTCCCATTTCCTTTCCTTCTCCTACTGTCCTCCATATTACTCCTTATGCTCCACACGTAAGTGAAACCATAGGATACTTGGCTTTCTCTGCTTGGCTCATTTCACTCAGCATAATCTCCTCCAAACCAGTTCATGTTGCTACAAAAGTTGGGTATTCATCCTTTTTATGTAGGCATAATATTCCATTGTATATATGGACCATATCTTCTTTATCCATTCATCTGTTGATGGGCACCTTGGCTCTTTCCACAGTTTGGCAATTGTGGCCATTGCTGCAATGAACATTGGGGCACAAATGGCCCTTCTTTTCACTACCTCTGTATCTTTGGGGTAAATACCCAGTAAAGCAATTGCAGAGTCATAGGGTAGCTCTATTTTTAATTTTTTAAGGAATCTCCATATTGTTTTCCAAAGCGGCTGCACCAACTTGCATTCCCACCATCAGTGTAAGGGGGTTCCCCTTTCTCCACAGCCTCTCCAACACTTGTTGTTTCCTGACTTGGTAATTTTGGCCATTCTGACTAGTGTAAGGTGGTATCTCAGTGTGTTTTTGATTTGTATTTTCCTGATAGCCAGTGATGATGAACATTTTTCATGTGTTTGTTAGCCATTTGTATGTCTTCTCTGGAGACGTGCCTCTTCATATTTCCTGCCCACTTTTTGATGGGATCATCTTCTTTTTGGGTGTTGAGTTTGATCTTTATCGATCTTGGATATGAGCCCTTTGTCTGTAGTGTCATTTGCAAATATCTTCTCACATTCTGTGGATTGCCTCTTTGTTTTGTTGATTGTTTCCTTTGCTTTGCAGAAGCTTGTTATTTTGATGGAATCCCAAAAGTTCATTTTCTCTTTTGTTTCCTTTGCCTTTGGAGATGTGTCTTGAAAGAAGTTGCTGTGGCCAATGTCAAAGTGGTTACTGCCTATGTTCTCCTCTAGGATATTGATCGATTCCTGCTTCATGTTGAGGTCTTTCATCCATTTCGAGTTCATCTTTGTGTGTGGTATAAAAGAATGGTCCAGTTTCATTCTTCTATACACAACTGTCCAATTTTCCCAGCACCATTTATTGAAGTCACTGTCTTTTTTCCACTGGATATTTTTTCCTGCTTTGTCGAAGATTATTTGGCCATAGAGTTACACATCCATGTCTTGTCTTATCTGTTTTTGTGCCAGTACCATGCTATCTTGTTGATCACAGCTTTGTAATAAAGCTTAAAATCAGGCAACGTGATGCCCCCAGCTTTGTTTTTCTTTTTCAACATTTCCTTAGCAATTTGGAGTCTTTTCTGGTTCCATATAAATTTTAAGATTGTTTGTTTCAGCAATTTGAAAAATGTTGGTGGAATTTTGATTGGGATGGCATTGAAAGTATAGATTGCTCTGGACAGTATAGACATTTTAACAATGTTTATTCTTCTGATCCATGAGCATGAAATCCTCTTCCATCTTTTTGTGTTTTCTTAATTTCTTTCATGAGTGTTTCATGGTTCCTCGAGTACAGATCCTTAATGTCTTTAGTTAAGTTTATTCCTAGGTATCTTACAGTTTTTGGTGCTATAGTAAATGGAATCAATTCTCTGATTTCCCTTTCTATATTTTTATTGTTAGTGTATAAGAATGCAACTGATTTGTATCCTGCCACATTATGGAATTATTGTATGAGTTCCAGTAGTTTGGGGGTAGAGTCTTTGGGTTTTCCATATAAAGTATCATGTCATCAGCAAAGAGAGAGTTTGACTTCTCTTTGCCAATTTGAGTAGCTTTTATTTCTTTTTGTTGTCTGATTGCTGTCCCTAGGACTTCGAACACTATGTTGGATGATAGTGGCAAAAGTGGGCAACCTTGTCCTGTTCCTGATCTCTGTGGGAAGGTTGTCAGTTTTTCCCCATTGAGAATGATATTCGCTTTGGTTTCCTCATAGATAGATTTTATGAGGTTGAGGAATGTTCCCTGTGTCCCCATACTTTGAAGAGTTTTAATCAAGAACAGATGCTCTGTTTTGTCAAATGCTTTTTCTGCATCAATTGAGAGAACCAGGTGGTTCTTCTCTCTTCTCTTATTGATTTGTTCTGTCACATTGATTGATTTGAGAATGTTGAACCACCCTTGCTTCCCAGGCATAAATCCCACCTGGTCGTGGTAGATAATCTTTTTAATGTACTGTTGGATCCTATTAGCTAGGATCTTGTTAAGAATCTTGGCATCCATATTCATCAGGGATATTGGTCTGAAATTCTCCTTTTTGATGGTGTCTTTGTCTGTTTTGGGGGTTAAAGTAATGCTGGCTTCATAGAAAGAGTTTGGAAGTTTTCCTTCTGTTTCTGTTTTTTGAAACAGCTTCAGGAAAATAGATATTATTTCTTCTTTGAATGTTTGGTAGAATTCCCCATGGAATCCATCAGGTCCTGGGCTCTTGTTTTTTGGGAGGTTTTTGATCACTGCATCAATCTCATTACTAGATATTGGTCTATTCAGGTTGTCAGTTTCTTCCTATTTCAGTCTTGGAAGTTTCCAGGTTTCCAGGAATGCATCCATATCTTCTAGGTTGTTTAACTTATTGGTATATAACTGTTGATAGTAATTTCTGATGATTGTTTCTATTTCCTTGCTGTTAGTCATGATCTCTCCCCTTTCATTCATAATTTTATTAATTTGAATCCTCTCCCTTTTCTTTTGGATTAGTTTGGCCAATGGTTTATTGATCTTATTCATTCTTTCAAAGAACCAGCTTCTAGTTTTGTTGATGTGTTCTACTGTCTCTCTAGTTTCTAATTCATTGATCTCTGCTCTAATCTTAATTATTTCCTGTCTTATGTGTGGGGTTGGCTTAATTTGTTATTGATTTTCCATTTCTTTCAGGTTTAAAGTGAGTTGGTATATTGGGGATTTTTCAATTTTTTTGAGTGAGGCTTGGATGGCTATGTATTTCCTCCTTATGACTGCTTTTGTTGTATCCCATAGGTTTTGGATAAATGTATCTTCATTCTCATTGGTGTCTCTGAAATGTTTAAGTTCTTCTTTGATTTCCTGGTTGCTCCAAACATTCTTGAGCAGAATAGTCTTTAGCTTCCAAGTGTTTGAATTCCTTCTGAACTGTTTTGCTTTTAAATTAAAGATATGTAAACTATCTATCATATACTTTAACAGTTTACAATTTATATTTATAGGTCTAAGGTAAAAATCTATATTTCTTCCCTGGCTATCAGGCTCTAAAAGTTGTCTTGATCACTTTCTCCCAAGGTACCTACCATTTCCATTTCACCAACTTATTCCTCCATGTAATATATTATTAGGACTAGAGCCATAGCTTTCCTATTAGTTCCTTGCCTTTCTGGAAGATGAAATTGTTAACTAGTGTATTAAGAATTTGTCAGATTAATTAGGATACAGCCCCTACACTGAAGGCCAGACAGATATTTTACAAATATTTACTACATAAAACTTTGAATAAACAATGGCACAATTTTATAATTAACACTGAAGTGCAGAATTTAGTATGCAATATGATTAGAAATTTGTGGGAATAACTAAAGTTATGCATAAGAGAAGACCCTAGATCCATGAGTCCAATTGCAAGATAGCATGCTAAATACATGTTGTATGTTTTCCCTATATATTGGAAAAGGCAGAGGGACCATTGATATGAGGGGCTTAATAAACAAACAAGAGCAGTAGGGATTCTATAGTGGTTGTAGTCAGGCTAAGCAGGTTGATGTATGCTGATCCCCAAAAGAAAAGCAGTTTTAACAATATTTCATGATGTCTGGCAGAGCTTATGGATATAGCATTGGAGCCATGCCTTATGTGATAAGTTTCCCTAGTAAGATTGAGAAGCACTTGATCTTAAAGAACCATCAGTGTAGGCATCCATATGATAACATTCCTTTCTGTAATATTCTTGAACTCAACTAGGACCTCTTGCCATGCCAGTGGATTTTATTCCATGGTCCAGGAAGACTTCATAAGAAGAGGAAACTGATATTCTTAAAGGTTTGTTTAAGTGCATGCATAAGCTCATGAAAAGAAATCAAAAGATATCTAAAAACAACTGGTACACTAAAAGAGAAAATTATAAGAAAAACCTGTACCTAATTAAAGGATCTAAGTGAATAACTCTACAAGGATTTAAAATGAATAAAACTAAGCATGAGATGTGGTAGATAAACAGAGTGGTAAGAAAGGGAAGAACACATATAAATCAAGAATAAGTAATTTAAAAATAACCTATTGACACCTTATAATTCAAAGATGCTATAGTTGATGTAAACAACAACAACAAAACCCTGAATCAGTGGTTAGAAGAACACAACAGATAAACTTCCATGTATTTTATTCAGTTGATGGAATAGGAATAGCAAATAGAAGAAGGAAAATCTCAAATTAATTTACGTTAGACAAGATGAAAGGATACTACAAAAAATGAATCAAGTAGAAATAAAGAAACAAAAAATATGAAAAAGTTAAGGATATACAATTCAATGCCAATATTACTCTAGTGAATATCCATAAGGGAATGCTGGAGTCCCGCTCTGGCTGAACCAGGAAGTCCCTGAAGGAAAGGACAGCGTCAACAATATGATAAATGAGAGAGCCCCGAGATTCCTTTCTGATCACCTGCTAGGCATCTCTGACTTGCCGCCTTTCAGTGTATTTATAGGCAACAAGTTATATATTAAAAGGAAAAATCTTTTACAGTAGATGATTTTAAAGAATACAGTGCATTGATCAGTGAAAAATATTTTTGCAGGTGTACATGTCTACAATTTACGTCACATCCCTCAACCAAAATTGGGATAGGTTTGATCAGTAAGTTTTTTTTTTTTTAATAATTTCTTACATTTTGTTTCCAGGCAATAAAGGGTAGATTAATCATGTGGTGTATTTTAAGCAAGTCTTACAGAAAAAGAAAGGAAATAACAAAGTAATTAAAAGGCTTAAGTGAGTTTGTCACATACAAAGTTATAGTTTAAGCTAAGTTATTAACAAACCGGCCAGGAGTCAGTCTCTCTGGTATATTAATCATTTTAAAGAGAAGTGTAACTTATTTTGCAAAAGTAAAGGTGCTTGTAAAAGTTTCTTCATAGTGACTCGGTGTGTAAGCATCATGGAGGACTTTATTTATAGATCCTCTTTATGCCGGACAATGCTCTTACTAATATCTTATTATTTTTATATTTAACCATTCATTTGACTATTCAAAAGCCTCAACAATCTCCCCCAGATCTGCAGGAGATTTAAAGGGAAAGTGCAAAAAGTACACTCTCCTTGATTAAAGACTGCAAGGAGTTTCGGTTTGGCTTAGAACATCCTGAGGCCCTGTCAAGAATATCGTGATTTACTTTTAGGATAAAGACCAATCAGTAGAAAGAGCAGATGCCAGTTTTGCACCATTGGCAAGAGCAAGGCTCAGACTGCCCTTTCTTCGCTGTGACCACGTCAGGCCTAGTGGGGTTATTTTCTAGTGGCAGGAGATTTGTTTCTGTTGTTACAGAAGTCAGTGAGTTTCTTTGTGAGGCAGGATTTGTGCTTCTGCTGCTGTCTTGCCCACAGTGACTCCATCAGCTTGTGAGACTGGGCGGCTCCCAGCAAGGGAAGCAAAGAATAATATCTGACAACTACCAAGAAATGTATCAAGATAGGAGTAACCTAATTGACAGGGATCTCCAAGTGACATGTGATAATGAAAAAAACAAAAAACAAAAAACCAATAGCCAAATCACATTCTAAAACCTCAGGGTCAAAGAAGAAAATAAAAATACATCAGAGTAAAGATATATATTTACAATGTAAATTGTATATTTTGTATACTATTTATATTGTAAACAGAAATATATATGTATTTTATATATGTATATATTATATGATAAATGTGTATTATATATAAAATACATGTAATATATAAAATATATACAAAAACACATATAAAATATAGATATAATATATAAATAATTTGAAGTGTTAAAAGAGATGCTTTAAGCCTAGACACTCACATCCCCTTAAGTTATTTGATCAAGTATAGGGATAAAATAAAGTTACTTAAAGGAAGAGAAAAATTCACAAATTTTCCCTCTATCTAGCTCTCTAATTCTAAGAATTATTAATGTCAGATTCTAGAAAGGTAAAACTGTAAGGGAAAAAGAAGCTACAGAAAACACTGGTTAAAAAATTAATATAATTTATTGTTGATAAAAATATCAATCTGGGGGTTAATTTTTCCATAAAATTCTATAACTAAAATTCCATCTGGTAGTAACATGAGACTAGAATGGTAGAAAAGGGTAGGAGTTGAGATCTACTTGGACTGTTGCCTTGTATGATAAAGGACAAAGTTAATGAAACACTCAAATAACACTTTAGGAAGAAAAATAAATGTATTTGTAATGTTCTATATGTAAAATTCTGCTTCTAATAATGGTGGGGTAAGTAAATTGGATCAATGTTTTCACTAAGGACTATAAAATCTTGACAAAATATTTTTTAAATATACATTTAAAGGCACAGGGAAACTATCAAAATACTGAAAAATTGCAGGACCAAGATCTAGGAGACAAAGAAAATCTAGCAAGGAGAAGCAAGTGTTTGAAGTGGCTATGTCTTAAGGTATTGACCAATAATAAAAGTAGCCAACTGAACAGCTGAGAAACCAAACAGAAATGTGATGAGCTAAAGGACTGGGTTCCAAAACCAGAGTTAGGTCCTTAAACTGTGGAGTGAGGGGGCTGTGGCCTTTATGGTACAAATGA